>CAHIKZ030004708.1:1055000-1080000 GCA_903632075.3 Acanthosepion pharaonis | reverse complement strand
CAACCTCCATCAGTAACTCTCGACTGAGTGGCTGTTGGGCCTTGTAACATGAACATTTATAAAAAAAGAAAAAAACATCACATGAATGTTTACGCCCTATGCTCCATAAGGTGTGTTTTTTTTTTTTTTTTTTAATAAGAATTGGTTCATTAGAGTTGGCTTTATTTTGTTTGGATTTATCGAGTTACATGTTTCAAATGGTTATATTTTCAATGTTCAAATGAGTTTCATTCTTTAATTCAACCATTTAAGACATTTACAAATAAGACACAAATCTGTTTTATTTCCTCAGTATTCCAAATGTAAGGATAAAGTTCCACTCAGTTTTTTTCCACCCCCAAGTACTGCTGTTTTGTGGAACAGACCCCCCCCCCAAGAAGATTTGTCTCTCAACACCACATCTTAACCTCTTCAAATCAAGGGTCAGTTATTATCTAGCCTAACACCACCTGTTTCATTCATCGTAATCATTTTGAAAGTAACTCTCTACCTTGAGCGGCTCTCTAGCCTTCTACTGGGTGAACTTTAGCAGAAAAAAAAAATGAATTCAGTGTGTATGATTTATTGCATTCAAAGCAAGATTACTTTGATTTTAATATAATTAATCTGTACAATATGATCAAACATATTGTTTACATAAGTTTGATAAATTGCCAGACTGAATTCTAATGCTTTACAACTTTTTATCTTATTTACTAGTTTATCAATGCTGTCAGAAAATGATGGCACTATTTAAACAAGTTTACAGTTGCATTGGCCGTATTTTCTGAATGAGTAATTTAGGAATTTTATCGACACAAATCTATTGGTGCATGGAAGAAAGACTTATCTGAAGAAAACTAGCATGAAATTTTAAAAAAAAATGATCTCTTCTACTTACTGAGATATTCTGTTATTATGGTAACATAAGGCATGTTTATAGATTTATTGCCACATTATACTGAAACACCAGTTCCCATACAAAGTTAAGCAACATTAAGTCTGGTCAGTACCTAGACGGGTGTCCATTTGGGAATACCAGGTGTTGTACACTTGGATGTGCAGATGATGTAATGGATAATGGCTCAGAATTGTTAATTGGAGATTGTTGAGTTTGTTATATTCACTTGCATTTTATGAATTGATGTCTTCTCCCTCCAGTTATGGGTTAATTAGTAAGACTTGTATCATTAAACCATTATTGTCTCCCCCCCAAAAAAAACTTACAATCTAAAAATAGTTCCAACTACCACTCATTTATCCAGTCAATGTGACATTCATGCTCAAATAAATGAATATAGAAAATTGATATTTTACTAGTATACACAAAATACTCATTAAGCAATATGCATATATTGTACAATGTTTATAGTAAAAAAAAAAAAAAAAAATGGAATTTTGTATGTATTTAACAACTGATAGATATATTTATGCCAATGAAGAATTCTGCTTTCATGCCATATTGTACACTCAGTCATGATAACACACATTACAAAGAGTTACATTATAACGACAGTTTTAATCCAACTAAAAAGCCATTTAAAAAAAAAAAAGAAATTTCTTGTTTCGTTAGATTTTAGGAAGTCATATAATGCCAAATTTAAGAAATGACTCGCATTATAGAGTTATCTTCTAATCTTGATCATGATCAGAAATATGTTTGATGGTAATAGATTCCAAATGTTTAAATAATAGTTATTATCATTGAATCCAAACATACATTCAATTTATATACAAGTGAGAAAAGTTCATTTAAAAAAAATTCTTTGTCTGTGGCCTTTAATTAAGCTTCTATTCATGTGTGTGCACACACATGTACAGAACAGTGAAAAGTTCTTGGACCAATTCACTTTCCAAAATCTGTCTTTAGATTTTTTGGAAAGTCTTTTTGGCTGGGATGTGAACCTTTCAGCAACCCCTCTATACTAATGTAATTTACATGTACTATAAAAAAAAAAAAAAAAAAAATGGTGTCAGTATTTATGGAAATCTGCAATTGCATTGGTTATATTTTTACATGAAGGATTTAAAAAAATTGGCTGATATAAGAATTTTGCTTTTTAAATCATTAAAAGTAAAAATATTCAAAGAAAGCTAACATGAAACAAAAGTAATGAATTTTCACTTATTGGCATTTAGAACAAAATATCTCATTACAAAAGAGGAAGCAAGCTGAATGGTGATGATTAAATAAAGTTAGATTGTGTTTTCTAATACAGAATATACACAATATCAGATTTTCTTTTTATTCTTTTTCTAATACATATTACTTATATTTTGCAGGCTGTCCCATCCTGTAACAAATCAGCCTTTACGTGCCAAATCTGAATATGATTTATCTCAGCTAAAGACATCTGAGGAGTTCAGTTCGCCATCATTCCTAGGCTGCAGCAACCCATCACTTATGGACATTGACTGTTCTACTACCGAATCTGATGGTCAGCTCAACCAAAGGCTAACCAATGGAGTGCTCAAGTTGGATACTAGTCTCAGACCTACCCAACAAATGGATGAAATGGGGTCATCAATTCATAGTAAATCTCTACCTATGACAACTTCTATGATCGACCAGTTGGAGGATTTACCCCTTCCCAATTCAGCCACTGTTGATGACATCGTAGATATGCTTCCTGAAAAAATAACCCAGCATTTTCAGAACCCACCTTTACAACGAAACTCTGAAGGGGTGGTTCTTCGCCGTCAAAAGCGCCCCATTCATAGGTCACAATCAGATGTGACCTATCTGCACACACGCACATCTGACATACCTAGCATGGGTTCACGTTTATCTAGGGCAAGTGTTGAGCTAGAAAAGTTCTTCAATGAAATGGGCATTGATCGAACAATACTTGACCCGATGCTTCGGCAGCAAGAGGAGTCAGTGCAGAAGGATGCAGATTTTTTCGAAACGCTCAGCTCCCTAGACTCTCCAGACACACGTAGCATCTGCAGCGGAATATCCCGAAGTGAGAAAGGGCAGTCAGATGTCGAAACATTGGATCGTCAGCAGAACTCCCCACAGAACACCTCCATTGTGGAGCGGAATGCAAGAATTATCAAATGGTTGTGCAATGTTAAAAAAGCCCGGTCACAGTCTGCAAACTGATTTACTTTGCAGCTATTGAACATCTTTCTTTTCTTTTTTTCTTTTTTTTTTTTTTATGTGTCAGCAAAAAAAAAGTTTGGTATAAGTGAGATGAAACATGTTAGAATTTACAAGTATATTCTCATCTTTGTGCTTGTTTTCACACTGTGTTAAAAATATCTACCAACTAGACAGTGATGTGTGATAAAAGAAAAACAAAACTCACCTAGTGATGGTCGGAGAAGATACTGATCAAATTAAAGAAGAAATCAGAAAATAACAAAGATGAAGATAAGTCTTGAGTAAATCAATTGCAATCCTATTTGTAATCTTTCCTGCTGTTATCATGAAGAAATAAACAAAACAAGATTTTGTGTCAAAATTAACAAACTGCAGGGAAATTATTTGATGGATAAGAAAAATATCAAGTAAAAATTCTTGATTTGAGGTGAACAATTTTTTTTTTTTTTTTTTTTTACTAATTTATGGATGATTTTTTTTTTTTTTTCCTCTTCCAGAAAAAAAAAGAAAAGATGACTTTTATTTCATTTCTTCATATCCCGATGGGATGTCATGATCAGAACATTTCTCACTTTCTTTTTGTCTGTAAGAAGGCCTCTTTCCTTATTTTTCATGTTGGGATTCTGTGTTTTCTTTAAGAATAAATGTAAATTAAAAAAAGTATTTCCTGTTAATGTCACTATTTCATTCACTTGAGTAAATGGATTTATCTTAATCCACAAGGGCTTTTATCCAATCAGTGGCAGTTTACACACACACATATATTAACCACTGATAATTGGTAGGGATAATTCCAAGGAGGACATGAATCCAAAGAGAGCTCAATGTAAGAAACAGAGCAATATAATAAGTACAGATGATCCTTAAAAATCTATTTGGTTATAATTTATTTCATGAATATATACAAATATTCATCTCTTCAAACCAGTTTTTAATAAATGGAGTTAATTTGGCCAGACAAAGGAAGAGGGAGAGAAGTGGGGGGGATTTTATATTAAAAGAGGAAGAAAGAAAAAAAAGATTTCAATATAACATTTTTTTTTAAATTGGTGGTGAGAGGGAGGGAAAAAAAAAAAGATGGAAGAATTAAACATGAGTCGATAGGGTGACGTAGAAATTTTTTTTTTTTTACGGGCTGAAGTTAAAATACAGGGATCAGACTTAAGATACAATCATGTGTCTAAAAGAGATAAATAAAGAACAAAAAATAAGTGTGTGTATGTATATATATAATGAAGAAATATACTCTTAAGGTGTGCTATATTTATGGGATAAAGTGCTCAATATCAGAGATAGAGCGTGTGTAAATATAAAAGCGAACATTGAAGTCAACACTTATTTATATATATATAATCTGTGTGTGTGTGTGTGTGTGTGTGTGTAAGGTTTAAAATGAATTTAAAAAAAGAAAAATCTTTTTTGAAGCTTTTATTTTAATTTTGCTGTATTTTAAAACAAATTTAAATTGATTGGAATTTGTTTTTTTTTCAATGGCTGATTTACAATTCTCTCAGTACAACATATTATTCAAATAAGACCTTCAAAAATAAAATATGCTTTTCTGAAACTTTGAGAAAGATTAGTTGATTTAAAATTTAATCAATCTGATTTGAAACAAATATTACTTTAGTTTAAAATATCAGAGAAAGGGACTTTTAACACTGAGGTAGGTGTTTTTATGAGGTAGTAACACCTGGAAATTTAACTAATTTTTTCTGCCAGTAACACATTCGTCAGGTTATATCTATAAAATTTACTTGAGTGTCTTTTTTATTTAATGTTTTTTTTAACTACCCAGCAATCTTAAAAATTTAGGAAAATATTCTAAGTAATCTAATGTTTTGTTGAATTTTAGGTATTTTGGTTTTAAATTTACTATAGTTACCATTCTTATTTTTTGATAATGGCATGGATGGATGTCCATATTTACAAAAATCAGCACATTTACACACAAAAAAAAAACAATCTCAAAATTCTTTTTAAAATACTGGGGTTCGCTGAATTGTAATAAGCTTTTCCATTTATGATTAGTAAATATAGTTTTTACTTAATAACAATATCACCTAATCAATACAAATTAATACAGAATTTTAAGATTTAAAACTTTATAAATTATTCTATGAAACAATTTTTGTTAAGAAAAAAAAAAAATTTGATGTATAAAGATTTTTTTTTTTTTTTTTTTTTTTAAGACAATAGAGTCCATAAAAGCTTTTCTAATTAATGTCTTAGTTTTATTGCATCTTTTATTTCCTGATTCAGAGCAGATTTTCTATAACTGGGGGCCCTGTTTTACAAAATAAACATGATTTAAATTCTCCAAGGACTTCTGGTTGTAACCAATATAAACATTTAAGCTATGCAAAAATGAATTTCTCAAGTGTGAGACAGGGCTAACAGGTGTTAAAAAGAAATGTATTTTACCAAGATTTTTTTAAATAAAAGAAATGGTTCTAAAATTTTGAAGGTTTTAAAAAGGATTAAAAAAAAAATAATCAAAACATCCTTTGATCTTTCCTCTTAATGATAGCAAAGATTTTGATGATAAAATTTTGTTTTTAAGTTTGGGGCATTTTTTTCCATTATGTATGCTCATTTTTTAGTGTGTATATATATATATATATATATATATATATATATACACACACACACACACACACAATCATGTTGTCATAAAATATGAGATAATAAAAAAGATGATGAAAATCATGAAATTCAAAAACGAGAATGGATTATTAAAGGAAATGAATTAAATTATTTTAAGAAAAAAAAGAACCTTAAAGCTCTGGAGTGTTCAAGGATAACAAATGGCCATTTTGAAACTCACACTGAAATGTATGAAACAGTTTGCTAACAATTAAATAAACAAAAAAAAGTTATTTGTGTATTAATGCAGTACAAAGTACATTTTGTTTTATTACTTTTTGAGTGAATAGTTTATTTCACTAGAACTCTTACTATAATCATTCTGGTAATTGGAAAAAATGTTTACTAATGCAGAGCACATTATAAACAAGCCATTACTCACAGAAGGTATTTAATAATTTGTATGTTTAAAATACTTTAAAAATTGATATGGCTATCAATACTGAATCAAACCTGCGCTCATAATTTTTAAAAAAAAAAAAAGTTGTTAGTGGCTTTATCTTATATCCAAGAATTTAATTTCTTCTTTGTTGATCACTTCCTCTATGATGATAGCATTGATGATTAAGTACACCAATTCTTACATGGAAGTTCCAATGACATTAACTGCATGGTAATGTTGGTAGAGGTTGATATTATTATTTTTTTTTTTTTTTGTCTAGCATTTCTCTCTTGTTATTTGACATTTTCCTTTTCTTTTTTTGATCGCTTCAAAGTTTTTGGTTCCAGTGATGAAGCAACACCACCATTTGAAACACAAACCCAAGTCCAGTGATTTTTCAATGTTGTTTTGAGTTGGTTCTTGTATCTTCGAAGAGGACAACCCTGGAGTGAGCTCACTGAATAAGACTTGATCTGAAAACCTTGACTCTTCCATTCTTGCTAAATGTTCTGACCATTAAAGAGTGTTTCATGATCAGTGATTCAATGCTTTGTATTGTAATAGCATTTGAATGCTTATATAGGGAAAGTTACTCATTGTGAGCATTTTGGACTGAATCTTTATAACAATAAATAGCTAATAACATTAAGTAAAGGATTTTTTTAAAAAATGTAACAAATAAAATGTTGGTGGGGGGGGTCCTTTATAAAGTATTTGAAACCAACTGATTTTGAAACCAAAATTATGATTATAATAAATAACTTCCTTTGTACTATTTTAATTTACAATTACTTTTTATACTTGTTAAAATATTATCTATCTGCTTTCTCCAATACATAGCTTAGCAACTCTTATTTATTTTAGCAAAAAAAATCTACAAGTAGACAAACTCACTGAATCCTGAGACCTGTCCACTTATCAATACACTATTTGGGTAAATTTCACTTGTTAGTAAGAACTGAACAGAAGAAAATGGCTTGTACAATGTTGCTCATGGGAAAAACATTAATCTACTGACACATTAAGGCTAACTTGTTAAAAATAATTACACAGCCTAACTGCAGATAAAACCTTGTTTTACATTAAAAAAAATAATGATTGTAATATAGATATAAATCCATCTTCATAGGAATACAAAAACAAACTGAATGTTATGTTCCAAGCTATTTTACAGATTCTAAAATTGAAATACCAGTAAACTAAAACTGTATTACTGTGATTAAACATCAAAAAACAATTATTCCATTTTTTTTTGTCTCCCTCTCTCAATAATTTTATAAGTTTTAGAATTAATATTCTCACTCTTAATGGGAATATCAATTCAACAATTTGGGAAATAGCAGAACTTTTGTTAAAGCCGTGACTTGGAATCTAAGACCAATATATTATCAGTTGCCTCTGAATTTGAGCTCTCCAATTGTGGCATACTTGGCTTAGTTTAAGTTTGTTAAACCTGATAAATAGGTACCACTTAAACATTACAAAGAAGTTGGTAGACAGCACTTTACTTTTAATGTCAGGTTTTCTTACATGTTATTTTGTGGTTCTGAGATTAACCTGGAATGAAGCCTAAAATCTTAAAGTAGCTTATTTTTTTTCCTCTCCATTTTCAATCAAGTGCTGAAATTTGTAGTTGATTTGAAATGCTTTTATGGTGCAGTGGTTAATACACTTGAGGTTTTTTTGTGTTTTTTTTATTTTGCTTCTTACAACCAAAATTTAATATCATTAGATTTATTAAATATTTTGGGTCACTTTGTAGACATAGCCAGAATTAATTAATCAACCAATGATTGTTTCTCAATAAAAACTTCTAAAATAATTAACTTTATGCTATATTTGTTGCATAAGCCAAAATAATTTGCATTATATCCACAGTTCAATAGTTATAACAAAATAATTATGATGATTATCATAATAATCAGTGAGTATCATTTCTTAGTATTCTTCAGAAATTTAATGTCCTCATTTTATTTTTTATATATAAAAATAACAGACAAGTGCTGATGAGAAAAACTGTTTAAATCACTTAAGCCAGTCAAGCATTACTTTGATCAATAATATTTAAATGTTATTAGAGCTGATGTTAGTTACAGCTTAGAAGTCTGTGATTCTATCCTAGTTCTTTGCTCAGAAAAGCTTATGCTAAACTCACCTTGAAGAAAAATTTTTGTTTCCATGTGTTTTAAAATGAGTGAAATAAAACTGTATAAAAGTCTACTGCTTAGCATCTCATCCAGTACTAAAAATATTTTGTAATTCCATTATAATCATATGGTACACTGCTTATATGTCTGTATACTGAATAGACAAACGGACACTGTTATTGTACTTAGCTTTTATGTTTAATTTATAATATAAAAAATACAAGAGAAATGACCACACAGTTACGTCATGATGTGTTATACCTTAGAAGTATTTAAAAACAAAAAAGAGGGATAGATTTTTAGTCAATCCAAAAGTGAAATGAGTCAGCATCAAACTATAAACTGTACAATGTGATTCCTTCTGTCTAAGTTTTGGGGATGAGGAGTTATCATTATTTATACTATTGTCTTCATCTTTATTGTTGTCATCACAATGTTTTAGCTATTGTACCCTCTGGATTTTCTTCAGATGTATATCAATCCAGAAAATTCCAAACTGAACCCTTTATTTAATCTACAAGAGTGGACATTTCTCATTCCACATTTAGGGATATCTCATTTAGTTCTGAGCAATACTAAAAATAAAAACTAGATGAGAAATCCCTAGATAAGGTGTGTGTGTGCACACACACACACATATATATATATGTATGTATGTATGTATTTTAAGGTATGCTATATGTATGGGTGAAAGTACTCAATATTGGGATGGGGTAGAATGTATGTAAATATAAGTGGACACAGAAGTCAAAACTGAGTGGTGACAATCTTTCATGCTTGAACACAATCTCTAGAAGGTTGTGTTCAAGCATAAAACAGACTGAAGTCAACACCAAGCAGTTACAATGTGTGTATATGTATGTATATATATATATATATATATATATATATATATATATATATATATATTGAAGTTAGCATGTCTCCATATTGATTTAAATAAGTCTTTATAGAACCAAGAAATCATGATAAATGACAGAAAACATTGTCTTCATAAAAAAAAAAAAAAAATTGCTAACATCAGCTATAAACAAGACCATAATATACTGGCTGTGTCCAAAAATTAAAAACATGTCCACATGCCAGTAACCTACAAACCATAATCTTGAAAACGGTTAATAGATTAGCTAAGAGCACTCAAAACAAACAATCATGTGAACAATTGCTACACACACTATGTACAAATGAGAATTCTCTTGTCCACACACAAGAAAAACTTAACAGAATTATCTTGTCAGTTTAATGAAATGTATATAATGCACCATGTGTTATTCTTGTCTGAATGTCTCACTTTTTGTTGTACTAGAGTTATCTCTCTTGCACTGGCAATGTCAAGTGACCATGTCATTATTATGACAATGGCACATTATTCTGAGATTTTTATGATGTTGGGGATGAAAAAACTGACTTTGTGAAAAAGTAGGCTACAACTAATTAGAAAAAATGTTAAAACCAAATAGCAATATGGACTTATCAAAATATGCTTTTATCTTTTAAAACATGGCTAAACTAGTAAATAACAAAACACAATTGTAGTTTGTTAAACTACGATTATAATAAAGTAGACAAAAGTATTCACTCAATACAACGTAGAGCCTATAAAACAAGATAAATGAAGAATGAAAAATAAAACCAAAACAACTTGCGTTTTATTTCTTATTCTTCAGTTATCTTATATTTGAGATATATAATCATTTCACCCTGAGCAAGGCAATAAAGCCACTAAGACACAAGGGGTTTACTGAGTATGAGAGAATATGAGAAAGAAAAAAAACACGATTAAAAAGAGGGAACAATAAAAGAAGAGGAACTAAGAATACAGAAGATAATGATTGACATTGCATTTAAAATTTGAAGACCAAACTTGACTGGGAAACAAGAAGCTGAAAGAGTTCCATAAGCAGAAGAAGCTGTTAGTATAGAAATTACAGTTACATCGTCATTTCAACTGTAAAATGATGAGACCTTGCCGCCAATCTAGTACTACACTTATTTAGGTACCATAGAGGAAAGTTCATTGGAACAATTAGCATGAAATTATTTATAGAAAAGTCACAGGGAAGTTATATCAGTGGGAAAGTGATTGAAGCCGAAATGCCAGATTAGGTCCAATAAATTTGACTCTTCTTTGTATTTTAACAGGAATCTCTAAATACATAGCATAAGCACCAGACCAGACATGGTATTCAATATTCAAAATGATAAACTTATAAATATTTAAGATAGATTCTGGTGAGAAAAAGTGTCTAGCACAACACAATAAACCAACTTTCAGAGCAGCAGACCTAGCAATTAATTCAATATAATCTTTCCACATCCAGTCAACAGAAAATGTTATATAAATAAAAATTAAAAAAAAAAAATTCTTGTACTGACTCTTTAAAATATTGTAATGCTTTACCATTCTTTACATTTTTGAACAGCTATTTACAATGGTAAATATCAAGGAAATTTTACATGGATATTCTCTACCCAATATTATTTTAGTTTTATTGACATTTAATCATCTGCTAGTCATTAATCCAACGTTATGCAGAGCAATCTATGAAGAAATTTTACAGAATAAATGCTATAGCAACTAATCAAAAGATTTTCTTAAACTGAGTGTCACACAAGAGAAACCAAATGAATAGGAAGCTTTTAAAAAAAGTGCAGTTACGAAGAAACTATTCAAAATAGGACATAAAGTAAGTTGATGCACCAAAGAGAAAGACAGATGCTGCTGCTGCAAAAAAAAAAAAAAAAAGCTTTTTTATTTTTTAAACATCAGTTTTTACTTCACTTTGCTCATTACATTCCCAATTTGTTTTGTCTACGTTTGCTGAATAAGAGGGGCACGGGTCAAAAAGGTTCATTTTTTTGAATTTCAAAAGTAAGAGGCAGAAGTTGCTGAGCTGTAATTTGAAACAGCTTTTTGTTTGTTCATTTTATTTTTACTGTGAATTCCTTCTGAAAACATTTCTTTCTTTACTCTGTCATTCACTTTCCTTTGTGCTTCTCACTTTTTATAGAATTGCAACTAATTTCCTCAATCCTTTGCAGAAAAATTTTTTAAAAAAGCCAAAGAAAGGTGACATTATATATATATATATATATATATATATATATATATAATCCTTTTTCTTATTCTCACTTTTTCTTTTAATTAGTTTTATTTATTTTTATTTTCCTGTTAGCTTATTGAATTTTTTTAATTTAATTTCTTATATAAATTTTATATTTTTGTTTATATATAGATTTTATTTATGTTACTTTTTGTCATATGTTTTCTTCATTTATATTTTATATCTAAAGTCTAACGGTTATGATTCTGTCTGTCTCCTGCATTCAAACTCTAAACCTACAAAGTCAGATTTTTATATTCCAGACATAATGAAAACATTCTATTCCTCAAAGACTATCAAATGAAATTTCTAGGGTTTTAAACCAAGGTTATCAATTACAATACTATTTCTGTTTAATCATTTAACCCCAAACAAGACAGTATGGACACAAGGGGTTACTGAATGTGAAAGAAAAACATTATTAAGGATTGAGAACAATAAAAGAAGAGTAATCAAGAAGACAGTATATAACGATTGAAGTTGACAGGGAAGCAAGAAGCTGGAAGAGAGTTCTACAAGTGTGATAGAAGAAACTATTAGCAAAGAACTTATGGTTAGATCTAGCCATTTCAACTGTAAAATAATGAGACCTTGTTGCTCATCTAGTACTGAGTTAAATTCATAAAGTCTAGGTACCATAGTCAAAAGTTCATCATGAAAGTATTTATAGAAAAGGCACAGGGGAAGCTACGTTATGGCAGTGGGAAAGTGAGTGAAGCTGAGATGCCAGGTCAGAACCAATAACATTGCAGATTCTTTGGATTTTATCAAGAATCTCTAAATATATAGCAGGAGCACCAAACCCTATGTGGTAGTAATATACAAAGCATGGATGAAATGTAGACTTATAAGATAGATTGTAAGATAGATTCTGGAGAGAAAAATTGTCTAGCACAACATAGTGAAGCAATTTATAGTATAATAACTGTACATCAAATTTAATCCATATCTAACAACTTAGATTAAAATTTGGTTTATTTGGGAAAGATAGAGTAATCCAGAACTTATATTGAGAGCAAACCATCTGTATAGAGATAGAAAATGCATTCAGTAAATATACAAAAATAGAAAGGGGTGTAAGACAGGGATATATCTTCGCCCCAAATTTATTTAACTTTTACAACAAGGCAATCCTAAGAGAAATAAAAACCCTGCCGATGATACTGTCTTGATGATAGACACAAAGAAAATGCCGAAATTCCTAGACAAGTTAGTAAAAAAAAACAGATGGAAAAGATTAACCATCAATTTTAAGAAGATAAAATGTCTGGTTGTGAGCTAGAAACTGTAGATGTCAAAATCAAGCAAGTACAGAAGTTTAGATATCTGAGAAATGTTTTAACAGATGACAAAAAATGTAACACCTAAATGCAAAGGTACATTGGATAGTAAATTATATATATATATTTTTATTGGTATCATCCCAAGCAAGGCAGTACAGCTACTAACACACAGTTACAGGGTGTGTAGGAATTAGGAACAGAAACATTAGTAATGACTATAAAGAGAAAAAAATAATCAGTAGATAGCAATTGACATTGCATTTAAATTTTTGCAGATTAAAGTTGACTGGAAAACATGGAGCCATAAGGGAGTTCCACAAGCGAGAAGTGCAAAAAAAGAAACTTTTAGCATAGAAGTTATGGCTACATCTAGCCAACTCAACTGTAAATTGATGAGATCACACCCCCAGTCTAGTACTGTGCTTAGATTCATAAAGTCTACGTACCCTAGCGTTGAGCTCATCTGACCTTTCAAAAGCAAAATAAGGTATTAAAAAAACAAGAAAATTTAATTAGAAGCAAAAAAAAGAGTAGTGAACTGCTATGTAATATCAGTCCTCCTATGTGGTAGTGAATGCTGGACAATTTCCTCATAGATGAAGAAAAGACTTCAGGCAACAGATATATGTTGTTGATTGATTTGTTTTCTGCAGCTTATCAATGCTTTGCAGGTTATATAAAGCCAGATAATATTTTTAGATTGTAATAATTGTTTTGAAGATGATAATGATGATTTATTGAAACAAGTCTTACTAATTAACCCATAGGTGGGGGGAAAGAAATGGATTCATACCTTTCCCAAGGGTATTTGCATTTAAGTGTATATAAAGGACCTAACTGGAATTGAAACACAGCTCTCCGATTAACAATTCTGAGCCATTATCCATTACACCACCTGTACATCCAAGTATACAGCACCTGGTATTCCCAAGTGGTCACCTATCTAGGTACTGACCTGGCTCAACATTGGTTCCCATATGATCACCAAAGTTAAGCAGTGTTTCAATGTGATATTGCTGTAAGCTGAAGGTTGATGAGAATACCATGAATGGAGCATGTAAACAACAAGGACAATTATACTTAGAATCAGACAGTGAAAGTTATAATTTCTAGGATACATAAAGAAAGCTTGGAAACTTTGACACTCACAGGACATATTGAAGGCAATAGGGAAACTGCAAATAACCTGATGAGCTTGTGTAAATGGATGTTAGAATAGAGAATGAAGTTGATAGTAAAAATATAAACATTGCTAAGAGCTACAAAGAATAGGAAGTTGTAGAGTCATGATTTGCCCATGTCCTGAAGTGGCACATCATATAAAAGTTTAGATCTATTTTTTATGAGTAAAAAGTGGATTCAAACAAAATTCAGTCATCAGAAAAAAATATAAGAGAAATGTTAATTCTTCAAACAATTTTAACTTTGAAAAAATCCAAAATACATTAAACTATGTTTTTATTTGTCTGCATTTCTGATATGAGCCATTGTAACTATTTACACTATTTACATTGTTCAGACTGTTGTACTTATCTTTATTACTGTATTCATGATGTTTTGACTGTTGTATGCCCTGGCCTTCTTCAGGAGATATTTGTTGGAATTTCAAACCAAACACTTTATTTAGTCCACAAGGATAGATTGTTCAAATTTCCCAAGGACACATGGCTCTGTGGATAAAGCAGTGGTTGATTGATCCAAAAGTAGTGACTTGACCTAAAATGTTATGTGTTCAATACATGACCACAGCAGAGGGAACAAAAACTTGGAGAGTTATCAAGGGAAATTGATAAAACTGAGATATAAAAAAGTATGACACATGGAATTAGAACAATCTACCCTCGTGGGCTAAATAAAGGGTTTGGTTCAAAATTCCAACAAATATCACCTGAAGAAGGCCGAAACGTACAATGACTGAAATGTTGTAAAGATGAGGACAACAGTCTGAACAATGTAAATAGTGTAAATATGTTTTTATTATTTTCCCTTTTATTCATTATTTTTCTTTATTACTTTTTTGCTGTTGGTTTATTACTATTAATTTATCTATTTATATTGTCATAGTTTTATGATTACAATTATTATTATTATTACAATATTTTGTTTTAAATTTTAATATATTCTGGAAATAATGCTACATTTATATATATTTCCTATATTGTTTCTATTTCTTACACTTTATTTATAAAGATATTTTTTCAGATTTATTTCCGAAAATATATTAAAGCAAAGAAACAACAACAGCTGTTATTTGCACAAGAATAATATTCACTTTCTTTGCTTCTGAAAACTCCAACCATTTCAGTTTTTGAAAAACTTTGTATGAGGGGAAAAATATAACCTGAATACAATGAAGCTTCTCATTTCAATCTTTTTAACTTTTTGCCAAAAAAAAAAAAAAAAGAAACAAAAAAAAAAACAAAAAAAACAATCAATAGAATGTTCATTTTGTAGCACAATTCCTAAGAGATTCTTACTGGTTTTTATTGAGTTTTTAAATTTAAATAAAAGATTAACAAGATTTGGCCCATATTGATCCAGCCATTTAATTACTCCCATATGTGGTCTAGTGCTCCTGCTATATATTTAGGGATTCTTGATAAAATCCAAAGAAGAATCTGCAATATTATTGGTCCTGACCTGGCATCTTAGCTTCAGTTAATTTCCCACCACCATAATGTAGCTTCCCTCTGCCTTTTCTATAAATACTTTTATGATAATTGTTCTAATAAACCTTCTGCTATGGTATTTAAACTTTATGAATTTAAGCACAGAACTAGATTGGCAACAAGGTCTTGTCTTATTCTACAATTGAATTGGCTAGATGTAACTATAAGTTCTATGTTAACAGTTTCTTTTCTCACACTTCTCACTTGTGAAACTGTCTTCCAGCTTCATGCTTTCCAGCCAACTTTGATCTTCAAAAATCTAAATGCAATGTTAATCATTATCTACTGTCTCCTTGATTCCCCTTCTTTTATTGTTCTCGCTCTTTAATAATGTTTTTCTTATTCTTTCACACTCAGTAACCCCTTGTGTCTTAGTGTCTTTACTGCCTTACTTGGGGTGAAATGATTATAAAATTAGGTTACTCTGGGCAACAGCACCATAGACCATTTCAAAGTACTCCCCTTGGAATTTATTGCACTTATAGCCCTTTCACTTTCCAATATACTTGGATCTATTTTGAGGATGGTCATCCTCTGCCTTATTGAATTCTCCTTAATCTCATCCACAGTCTTCCTTTAACCACTGATTTTAGCTTAAGAATAAGCCAGAAATTGCAAGTAGCAATTTGACACAATGGAGGGGATTTGTTCTAACATATCTCGGGGATGCAGTATTTTGTGAAACAAAGCTAAGTTTAGGCTCTTTTTTTCTTTAAATTTTAAGGATAGCAGTAATTCAAATTTTTAATCACACACAAATCCAGCTTGAGGCAAAAATTGTACAAATTACTACAAACTACTCAAATATGAATTTGATTGAATGATTTGTTTTTTACAGTTTATCAACTTTTGCAGGTTGTTTAAAGCCAGAAAATATTTTTAGATAGTAAGAATTTTGGGGGAAATAATTGAGATCTACTAATACAAGTCCTACTAATTAAACCATAGTTGTGGTAGGAAAAGAGGTGGAACCATACCTTTCCCAAGGGTATATGTGTGTAAATGAATACAATGAACCTGACTGAAATTTGAACTTGGCTCTTTGATTTTCAATTCCAAACTAGCGTCCATTACACCACCCACACATCCAAGCTTACAGCATCCCAAGCAGTTATTCATCTAGGTACTGACCAAAGTTGACATTGCATAACTTTGGTGATTGTACAAGAACCAGTATTTCAGTATGATATGGTCATAAGCCATCAAATATGAAAAACAAATAAGTATATTAAGAAATGCTTATTTTAGTTTTACTCATTTCAAAAAGATTTTATTCTCTGTTTTATGATTTGTAATATTTAAATCTTAAATATCTGTACCAATGATACAAAAATATAACAAATTAATTGTGAAAAAGACAACTGCAAGTTAAGCATAAAATCAAATAACCAAACATCATTAAAATGTTATCAAATTTAAGAATGAACACACTAAATATATTTCATAAATTGATAAATAAGAAATAAAACAAGACACACAAACTGTGAAGATGTAATATAAAAAAAAATGATGAATCAGACTTTGCATTAAAATTGAAACTTTAATAATGGCTTATGAAAACTGAAAGTACTGAAACACTGGAAAATTTATATCTAAATATGTACCTGTTATGGTAATTTACCTACACATGCATGCATTCTACCAGCTATAAATAGGAGCAGGTACTGCCTTTTAGGGTGATGTTTCCAGCAGCCGGATTGAACATTCTTGCTGTAACACTCTCATTTGTATATGTTTGTATTACTGTTTCTGTTAATATATTTGTTTAAGTCAATTCCTCTTTTTGTATATTTATTTCTGTCCCTAACAAGGCCACAACAGTACCAGAAACCAGCAAATGGTCTAAAATATATAAAAAAATAAATTAAAAATCCTTAACAAAGAATTTTTGCTGGTCGTTATTCAAATGTTTATATATAGTCAATTGCTGATACCTGGTGACAAGTGGATAGAGTGATGATGGATAGAGTGGAGAGACCATCTACAAAACTATGGAGTCAGGATGATGAAGGTAATACCATTCAGCTAATTGACAAACTTTATAATTGTATTAATTCTATATATATATATATATATATATATATATACACACACACACACACACACACACACACACACACACTTCATTGAAAATGATTGACAAAGCACTGCGATTAAGGTTTTTATTATATTTTTCTTGACTGCATACAAGAGATTTCCTTTTGGAACGTAGAGTATGAACTTCCATTGGGTATTCCTGATGCACAGGTGATACTGTAGATCTGGGGATGTGAAATGTCTCCACAATTTCAAAATTAAATACCCTACCCATCTGATCTGTTCAAACTCTGTCCTGCTATTTACATATAGCTGGGGGGAGAAGAAAAAGATTCATACCTTTTCCAAGAGTATTACCACGTAAGTGAATGCAATGGATTTGACTAGAATTTGAACTCAGCTCTCTGATTCCTGAATCTGAGACACAACCCATTACTCCACCATGCCTCCTCAACAAGAACTGTGCAGTACTAAAAAGAGAACAAGACGAGATGTTCTTAGACATGGATAGTGGAACAATCTACCCAAGGAGATTAACTAAAAAAATTCAGTTCAAAAGTTACTGAAAGTTACCCAGATCAACAGATAGCTGAAGATGGCTGCAAGGCACAATAGTTGAAATGTTGTAATAACAACAACAAAAATGAAGACATTAATTCAACTGTAAGTAATGTAAATATTGATGAAAACTGGTAAATCTAGTAAAATGTTACTTTCTTAAAGTTTTTTTTTTACTACTGCACCTATTAAATACCAAACAACATTAATTCTATAATTTTCTTTTTTAATTCACACATTTCCTTCATTTCATCCTCTACACATCAGATGTGCAGCAAAATACTATTTAGTCTCTAATGAATCACATTTGTTCTATTCTTGACTCAAACACATAAATAAAAAATTATAAACACATTGGCACTAAAGATGTTAGTGTTAACTGATTTGGATCTGAGCTTTGGAACAAACATAATGTTGTCTACATTATTTACAGTATTTGGACTATTGTCCTCATCTTTGTCGCCATATTTATTACGTTTCAGCCGTTGTACACTCAGGCCTTCTTCAGGTGATTGGAATGTCGAACAGAACCCTTTATTTTGCTCACTGGGGTAGACTGTTCTAGTTCCATGTACCATGTTTAACGGATGTCAGTTATCAGTTATCTCCTGTTAATTTCCCTCTGAAAAAGGACACATGGCACAGTGGATAAAGGTGTTAGTTAAGATCCAGTGACAGGATCCAAAGAGTGTGAGTTCAATACCCAGTTAAGGCAGTGGAGAACTTGGAGAGCGTAACAATGGCCGAAACATTGTAATAAATATGGCGACAAAGATGAGGACAATAGTCCGAATAATGTAAATAGTGTACATAATACCTCATCTCAGAAATATAGACAGATAATGTTGTCTGTTTTGTACTCATATAGAAACAACATTGCAAAGAATTGAAATTAAAAATTACTTCTTTGCCCATTGCCTACAACATGAACCCTGGTGCAATTACAAATGTTCTTTCTACCTGTTTGCAGAAAAAATACATGAATCTAAATACCTGAATTTATAATAATGAAACTTTAAGAAATTCAGTGCTACTCACATTGATTACAGATGAATCATTTGAAAAGAAGAATGAAAAAACAAGAAAGAAAATGGAAAATAAAATAAAAAAAGAAAAGGAGGAAGGAAATAAAAGGAAATTAAATTTGAAAGGAAAATTATTTTCCAAATTTTTTTTGTGGGGGGGTACACAAAAACATCCTCTTCAAATAAATTATCTAAGAATATTTTATAGTATTCAATATATTCAAATAAACAATATATATTTGTTCAAATTATATCTACAACACTTGTAATGCCTTTATTAAAAATATGATAATTAATTATATAGGTTTTGAATTATGTAAAAGAATAAAACAAAAAAAAAAAAAGAATTCTTTTCAAACAAGCTAGTTTTTGGGCATTTGTAAATCAATAATTTCTCATAGTTTAAATTTATCCTCGAACAATAATTACTTCCAATTTATTTCTAATTTTTTAAATATCTGAAATTTAGCTACAAATAAAAATAGCTATAAATGAGATCTGATAGCAGATCTCATTATAGCTAATTTTCAAAAAATATCCCTTGCAATTTTGAATTATGATAATAAGACAGACTCTCTTCAAGTCTGAAATCAGGAGGTGATAAGCTAGGGTAATTAATTTAATTTATGATACCCACTTATATTCAAAGATCCCAAGACATTTTCCTCACACACAGTTTTGTCTTTTATTCAAATTTAAGAAGCCAGAGAGAGCATACGCTTTCTCCTGCAAAATGAGTCTTTGATAAAAATTTTCCATTTGTCTCATCATCTTCACTTTTGTTTCAGATACTATTATACATCCTACAGACACACATAGATTCATGTATATATATATATATATATATATATATATATATATATATATATATATATATATTTTATCTATTTATAAATATTAAATTTGTAGTCTAATCAAAATGAAAATATTTATTTTATGCAACAAATATCTTTCAACACAATCTCATTCTTTGTCAATACACATAATTCAGTAGTAAATATTAATTACATTATTCAAACCTTATTGAATGAAAATTTCAAATAAAAATTCAACTAAGTTATATCAGGTTATTGTTGTAGCATACCTACAGACAATAATGGATATGTCCCCATTCATATAAATACTATAGTAAATACTGTATGTTGGTCTGCAGTTGGAGATTCATTGTGGAATTCACTTGACTCACTTCTAGCAGTTGACTACTTATTCTATGCGCCACTGGCAAATCTTGTATGTGTTGTTCATGTCCTAAGTATTATCATTCATTACCAACCTTCATGTGATTATTCTATTCAGTAACCTTCCCTAGGTTACAACAGTTATGGACTTACTGATGCATTCTTTCTATGCCTGAATATGCACAAAAAAAGAAAAACTTTAAAACCTAGCAGAAGGCAAAAATCAAGAAAAAGAAATACTTGTTAAATGTTGTATCACAAAATACGGCCTGTCTGAGAAACTTTTCCTGCAATAAATATCACTATAAGTTGCAGGAATAACTTGAGTTATCATCATCTTCAGTCCCATGACCAGGTCTGGTTGTAGGGTCACTGCACAATTGTGTACCTGACCAGTTCATGTCACATATCTGGGTTGAAAATTGGAGAGGTATTCAATTCATGTATAGCCTGATGGGGCTTATCCCGCTCCAGGTCAAATAACACCTGATATGTTCCAATTTGAAGGCTCACCTTGGTCATGGATACATGGCCATTGATTTCATTGGAGGAATCCTCCATCCTGGCTGTTGACTTCTGTCTAGGAAATCCTCCACTGACTGAAAATCATCCAGTTCACACTCTTTTAGACAGGTGCATAGGTTTATCCCTTGTGTCCTGTTTAGCATTGAGTTTCTGGTTCCTTCTAAAGTCTAGTTCAACTCTATACTTCTAACATCTCTACCTAAAATTCTGAACTTTTATTTAGTATTGAATGATTTTTTCTTTTCTCAATAGGAGTAGATAGATATCATCCAGTTCACACACCTCCCTGGTCTTTTGAACAGTAGAGGTTTATCATTTATTTCATGTTTAAGATTGGGTTTTCAGTTCCTTCTAAAGCCTTTTTCTTATGTAACCCTCTACCTTGAGTGGCTCTTAGGCCTTGTACAGGGTGAATATCATTGAAAAAAAAAATGCATAGCTATGGAACCCAGCCTACCTTATTGTGCTAGATGACTGCTGACCCTACAAGACAGGTCTTGTTTTAATCCTGTTGAATGTCTAAATATTCTCCTCACCAGAAAAAAAAAACTGATGGGGAACCAGGTTAGATATTTTAATGAACATATATAACTTGAGTTATGCATTCATTAAAAAATGAATTTTTAAATTTGTAACTTTCTGAATGAACACTATTTTACTGGAATTTAGGGAATTCTATCCTCAATGAAGATTGGAATGTTGCTAACTGAAACAGTAAACCATTTTTTGTTTTTTAAACTCATTCTTGAATAATTTGACTGATTTACTTTTAATAAAAATCGGTACTCAACTACAGCCTGTCTGAAGTTATTATGCAAATCAAATAAACTACAATAACTCAAAAAGTTCTGAACCAATATTTGTCAAATTTAAACTTGTCCATTTCCACCATTAGTAAAATATTTAATTAAATTTTCTGCCAATGGTTAGTTTTTGAGATATTTAGAATTTACAAAAATGGACTGACTAAAGTTAATATCCAGATTAAATTAATATTAGCTTAAGACCTCGGAAATCTAATAAAAACAATTTTTTTTGTCCATTATATGTTGAAACATGGGTAAAGGGAGGGATCTAACAATTGCTGAAAAACAGAAAATAATAAAATTACTGAGTGAGAAAATGTCCACATTGGAGATATCAAAGAAGCTTTGCAGAGAAAGAACGATAAAGAAGGCTGTTGAAAATATAAGTTGAGAACTCGAAGCAAAAGAAAAGGCTTTAAGAACTCACTTCTTTGAGATGAACATAAACTAAAGCAAGTTATAGCGAAACAACCACTTTTTACTAGCACTCAGATCTTTGAAAAAGTTGTAATTGAGGGAATCAAGAAGGACAAAAGTTGTAGTGTGACACTATTGAAAAGGCTTTAGTAAATTGAAAAACACTAATTTCCAATAGACTGAAGATATACTGATGATCAGACAAAGGAAAATAAAAGAAAAGGGTATTTGTTTTTAATTGAGAAAAAAAAACTAGAAGACAGAAAAACACTGATTTCCAATAGACTGAAGACATACTGATGACCAGATAAGGGAAAGTGAAAGAAAAGGATATTTGTTTTTTTTTTGTATCTGTCTATATTTCTGAGATTAGGTATTATGTACACTATTTATATTATTCAGACTATTGTCCTCATCTTTGTCATCATCTTTATCATAACGTTTCGGCCATTGTATGCTCCAGCCTTCTTCAGGTAGTTGGAATGTCAAACTGAACTCTTTATGTCGCTCACTGGGGTAGACTGTTCTAGTTCCACTACTCCTGGTGCTGGAGTAGTTATTTTAGATTGAGCTGACTATATAACTAAAATGTCTTCTATCTTAGAAGATACTTCAAAATTTACTAAACTTGTATCTGCTGACCCCTGTGATGGAACATCTTCAGGTGAAGCAAAATTTCAAAAATTACTTCTGAAGTGGGTAAAGTCAGGGCTACTTCCAAAAGAAATTGCCAACGAAATCCGTCCTTCCAGTTCGATTCGTCCCTGTTTGTATGGTCTCCCGAAAATCCATAAAGAAGGTGTACCATTACGACAGATTTTATCTATGATCGCTTCAGCCCAACACAAGGTAGCCCAATGGCTCTCCACACTTTTGGATCCTGTGTTGCAGTGCTTGGATGGATTTTGTATAAAGGATTCCTTTTCCTTTGTCGACCTCGTTCAAAATTTGTCTTCTTCTGGTAAGTTCATGTGCTCTTTCGATGTCTGTTCCCTGTATACTTGTGTCCCTCTAATGGAAACCATCGATATTTGCTGTGATTTTTTTTATCGCAGTTCATTGACTCCACCCAGTATTCCTGAGTCAATATTTTGTGAATTGATGAAATTTGCCACATCCTCCGTCGAATTTAGTTTCAACAACACCATGTACCGACAGATTGATGGAGTTGCTATGGGCTCTCCTTTGGGTCCGGCACTTGCCAACATATTTGTTGGCTTTCACAAAGAAAAGATACGAAAGAGTCCACTTTGTCCTCAAATGTATTGTCGCTATGTTGATGATACCTTTTGTTTATTCAACAGTGAAGTTGAGGCTGATCAGTTTCTTTCGTTTTTAAATGGTATCCATCCAGCACTGAGGTTCACTGTTGAGAAGGAATCCAACCTTCAATTGGCCTTTTTGGATGTATTAGTACATCGTACATTAACAGGTTTTCTCACTTCTGTTTATAGAAAACCTACTTTAGCAGGGTTGTATACGCGTTGGAACTCTTTTTGTCCCACCAAGCGCAAGATTAACATTATTAAAACCCTCCTACATAGAGCATTAAAGATCTGCTCTGAGCCCTTCTTGAACGACAAAATCAACTTTATTAAGGATACCCTATGTAGTTTGGGTTATCCTCTTGATACTGTTAATTCAGTTATCCGCAGTAAAGTTGAATAGTTCAGAAGTGCCGAGCTCTACACTGTTAAAAAATGCCCAGTTTACCTCAGATTACCCTGGATTGGCACCAAATGTAAAAAAAATAGCTAAACAAATTTCATCCAATGTTCATTGTCGTTTTTTTCTCTGCCGAAGTTCGGATTATTTTTCAAACTTGGCCTATGTTTCGTTCTGCGTGTAAAGACGTTCTCCCTCTCCATCAAATTAATTCAATTATTTAAAATATGTTTGTATTTGTGGAGCCAACTACATAGGGAGAACAACTCAACACTTAGACACGAGAATAAAACAACACGTTCCTACAAAAATTAGAAATCACACCTTGCCGTTGAATGGACTCGTCCCAAACACCTATGGTTCCGCCATATGCAAACACCTATTAAAGAACAAAGATTGTGCAGCCAAATTTAGTGTTGACTGGTTCACCGTGTTGTCCCGGTCTCACTCTTTATTTCATTTAAAGGTTCTGGAGGCACTTTACATCGGGTCCCATAAGCCTTCTTTGTGTAAACAACGTGAGTGTTTGTTGGGGCTCGCTGTCATTTGTCTCTAGTTCCTTTTCTATTTTTTTTTTTTTTCCTCCCACAACTTCATTTTATTGTACATTTTTCTGTGTTAATTTTAAATTAAATCTCCCGTTGAAGCCTGAAGAGCGGGTGCGAAACCGGTTGCTTCACCTGTTTTTAATATGTCTTGTAATATTAAGTTTTATACTTTTATTTCGATCATTAAATTTTGTACCTACAAAAATATCTTATATATATATATTTTTTTTTTACATTCTTTCAAATACAGATTTCTACACATATGAAAATTGACTAATTGAATAGTTTGCCGAGTTTTCTCTTTAAAGATCAATATTAATAATTCAAAATTGGAGATTTGTACAGGATCATATTCACTTTTATGGGATTGAAAGTAACTAGCATATTGACAAGATAAAGAAAACATTTGTGCCTTTCAAGTACATCAGCAGGAAATGGCCTCAGAGATTAACAACAAAAATTTGAAACCATTTTATCTGTTGTTTCCTGAAAATTTCTCCATTATTAGTTCTAACAGTGAAATTTGGTGGTTGCAGCATCATGGTTTGGGGATGTTTTTCTGCAAAAGGTACTGGCAACATATCAATAATAGATGGTAGAATGAATGCTGCAACATATAAAAATATTTTGGAAGCAAATTCAGTTGAAAATCTTGAACTTCTTTCTGATTGTATCTTCCAATAAGATAATGATCCTAAGCACACTGCAAAATCTACGAAGAAATGGCTGACTGAAAATAATGTAAATATCCTGAAATGGCCAAGTCTGTCCCCAGATTTAAACCCAATCAAGAATCTGTGATGTTATTTGAAAATTCAAATCCAATTGAGAACTCCAACAAACATCCCAAACTTGAAGACCATATGCAAAGAAGAATTGAACAAAATACCAATTAAAATTTGCAAATCATTAATTGAGAACTACA
>CAHIKZ030004708.1:875000-1050000 GCA_903632075.3 Acanthosepion pharaonis | reverse complement strand
ATCAACCAGTACTAAAAGCTGAAACCTAAAATTACAGCTTTCAGCTATTATTTTCCCCAGAATACCTAATATAATGAAAGCTATATGGTTAGATTTGAGCTTCTGCTAATGATTGGTCTTCAGCTGCCCTGGACAAGCATGTGTGAAAATGAAATATAACCAATAAATAAAATAATAATAATAAATAAAAAGAAAAAATAAATTAATTTTCTCGTGATATTATAAAGAAACTGGAGAGGGTTTTTTGGTCACATATGTGATTATATGACTCCACTTCTGGAAAGAACAGAATCTTCCTTTTTCCATTTTCCAATGACATTGTCTGGACATGTTTTGGCAGCCCTACTCATGAAGTAAGTGAATTGGTTGTTCCATCTCAGCACAAAACTGACTTGAACTCAACCATTTTAACCATTGTTATCCTAACTTACTTCTGAACTGAAAAAGAAAACGGACATACTCAAGAGACATTGAGAACTTTGTTTCACTAGTCACCATAAAAAGAATAAACGTCCATAGCAAAAACTCAAGTTTTTATATGCTTCTATCTTCTTTGTATACATATTTCACATGCACCTTCACCTAAAATACACAAAAACATGCAATCAGTTAACTTCCATATTTCTCAAGGAAAAGGGATGAAAGTTTCAATCTTTATTTTCAATGTTGCTTAATAAAAATTTTAGAATGATGGTCTAAGAGTTGCAGTAAAAGGCAAAAGACATAAGATTAAAGAAATACTCATAAAAATATTAATAATTGACAATTTTTCATTAAATATGATTTCAATTAATTTCAGACAATTTACAGATACTCACAAATAAAAATTGTGTGTGTGTTGTATTTTCTTGTCTACTCCTGCCCTTTTTTTCCTCTGATAAGTACTGACCAGGAACTTGTTTCCTTCCTTTTTACTGTTTATAAACAAGATAAGCTATCCTTTTCATAAATTAAAACACTATTCTTGTCTTGTATGATTCATGAAACCAGCACTCAATACATTAAAAGTTTTTTAATTTATGGGTATATATTTCTTTGGATAACTTCAAATGAATAGCTGTATGCTTATCTTGAGTTATTTTCAGAAATATTCTTTCAATGTTTTGATAGATATTGTTAGATATGCATCAGTAACTGCTTACTCACTATTTTTTCTTCTAAATGAATAATGGTTAACAATGTTTTGTACTTTTGCATAAGACTGATGAAAAAAATTGTATCTTAATTCTTTTTAGGAATATAGCATAAATAAAAATTTAAACGGTATTTGCCTCAAGTCAAAGTCGTGTTCCAAATTGTTATTACTTCTGTTTTTTAGAGGGAAGTGCAGAAAAGTTCTCAATCAGATCAAGAAGCCCTAAAATAAATAAATTGTGGTAAGCCCAAATATAAAAATTAAAATATGAAAATATTAAAAAAAAGAATTAAAATAAGGCATTTGCTTTCCTTTAAAATCCATACCTCTTTTTCTCTCTCTTTCTACCCTTCTCTAGGATTCTCTCTCAAATAACAAGAAGTCAACCCTCAAATAAACAAAGGGAGGAGAAAGGACTAAATAACTGCTGTGAAATGGAAGTTCACTGGTTTATGGCCTACTTATTGTGGCTAGAAATCTACCAAAACAAGAGAGGCACCATGTATAACTTTCTCTATAAAAAAAGAAAAGAAAAAGGAATGCTGGAAAATAAATAAAAGAATTTTGGCTAAACAAAAGAAAAAAAAAAAAAGAGAATTTTGATGTTAGCCAAAACCATGCTTCATGTCAAGTAATCTGGAGCTTTTCTTAAATGTATATAAAGAGATAGTCAACAGACAGCAGTAGAGAAGAATAAGCCAGAGAAACTAGACAAGTTAATGAAACTAAGCGGTCATCTGCTTAAGACATTTTTCTGCCCTTCATAAAGGCCAAGAAAACAAAGCATTTGGTGTTTCCAAAGTAAACATACTCCTGACTACTACCAAAGTCTAACTCGTAAACTATTAATTACCCAATTGAATGAACTTTCACCAAACCAAATTATAAAGAACTTGCTTCAATCAAAGTCAAATAGACATATATTATTTGTTTATACTTTTGACTTTGTTCATTTATTCTGAAGTTTCCAAGAAATATTGCTAAGGAACTCTAGCGCTTCTCCACAAAATAAATTAAACTGGTGTTTTGTCATTTAGCCAGATTTTTGAAATTGTTTTACCATAAGTTCTAAGCTGAAAGTTTTTCCTCTTACACTTGTCACTTATTACTTTCCAGTCAACTTTGATCTTCAAAAATTTAAATGGAATTTCAATCATTATTTAATATCTTCTTAATTCCTGTTCTTTTATTGTTCTATCTCCATAATAATTATTTTCTTTTTCCCATATTCTTTCACTCAGTAACCACTTTGCATCTTAGTGACTATTCCCTTGATTTGGGATGGAAGGAGATTATATATATATATATATATATAAGCCTTATAATTACAACTTCTGCAGGATAAAGTTTTATACAAAAGGTTACTTTTATAAATTTAAGAAATGATTAATATGCAGAAATTGATATTTTAAGGAGTTTCACCCAGTACTCTTTGAAATGTTATAAAAATGTACAATTTAAAGTATACACGAAAGTTAGCAGGGTCTGCCTAAGTTTGCTAAAACATTACATTCCTTTTTTTATTTAATTCAAAGTTTATATTTTTCTACATTTTAGCAAAGCAAAGCAAATTTTTTTCTTGTATAAACTACGAGCAGTAAATATATTTGCAACAAAATTCAAAACAAAACAAATACTTTCAGGATGGATTTTAGCTTCTATTTTATTTCTTGGTTTATTTTACAACTCTCTGAAATTTGTTGTTTTATTAATAATTTTACAGAAAGATTTCTCTTCCATCTATAAATTTTCTGCTTGAGAAAAATAACTGAGCAAAAGAAAATAATGTAAAGAACACTTGAACTGAGATTAAGAACAAAATATAAAAACATAAAAATATGAACAAAGAAAGGCAATATTTAACCTTTGTCCACAAAAAAAAAAAAACTGATTCAAAAGAACAGTTTTTTCCTTGACACTGCTATTATTTTAACTACCTTCACTCCTTGGTCATGTTTATTGTTTTAAAAAGTGATGTTTAGAATTATAATGAAACCTAAACATATGAAGAAAGTGAATTTATACATATTTTGTTCTTGAGAATTTACAACAACAATATTAAAGATTATTTATTAGGTCATTTATTTACAAGAATAATTTTATATTTACAACATTCTAAAATCTAATACAATTGTATTAAAACCAATGCAATGCCATATTTATATTTTACCAATTTATAAAGAAATAAATATGAAAACAATTTTTTATTCATAAATTTATAAATATTTACTAAATTATTAAAATATGTGAACTATAAGAAAATCCTTATTTACCATGTTATAAAGTTTGAATTGATTGGCAATTAGCTGATGTTCTGCCAACCATTCCAATAAATAAATAGTGTAAATAACAAGCTAATAAGTAAATAATATTTATTAATTATTTTATAAATTCTCAAGAACAAAAAAATGTATATATTCACTTTCATATGTTCAGATTTTATTATCATTCTAATCATTGTTTTTAAAACAATAAACATTTCAGAGGAGTGAAAGTAGTTAAAATAATAGCAGTGTAAAGAGAAAAACTGTCCTTTTGAAACCCTGTTTTTATTTTTTGTAAGCACAAAGATTAAAGATTGTCAAAAAAAAGTTTAAACTATGTGATAAAAATGATAAAAGTATTTAAGAATTAACAGAATTTCTAAATCATTCAACATGAAACAGGAAGTTTTCTTTTAGTTATATAAAAAATTCAATGTATACATCTTGACTTTGCATCAGATATTATAATTATTAAATATCAACAGATAATAAAAAAGTATAACATTAGAAAAATACGAACATTCAGAATTACATATGTATGGTTAGCATCTAATATATTTCTCATTACTATAAATGCTATTTTTAGTGGAAAATTATTTAAGTTGACATTCCTATTATTTTTTAAACAGAGAAAATAATGTCAGCTGGTCTAGAGTAAAAAGTTCTACAAGAGAAAAATGTACTTCCTGATATGAATCAAAGCTGTATTCCTTTTTTCTACTAGAGAAATAACGCTTTTAGCCCAAGTGTGGCCTACCAAGAAAGCCAGGATAAAACCTGTTAATATTAATAAGGTTCAGAGTGTAGTGTGTGCCAGATCCCCACCTCTTCTCTATAATAAGATTGGTGGGACAAGGAGGAGGAAAAGTGGGAGGTAAGAAAGCGGGAGAAAAATGTAAAGAAAAACAGGCAAAAGAATAATGTATAAGAATATTTAGGCAACAAAAATTAATTTAAACAGATTTTGTTAAATTTAACTGAGAGGGTCTGTTTAATTTTTTTATTACATTTTTGTAATTTTTGAAAATTAGAAAAATGCAATAAAAATAAAAATTTAAAATTGGTTGAATTTAACAAAACTTTATAGATATAATGTTCTTAAAAACATTCCGGTGTACACTGACCAACCACTACTACTAGTTTCATGCATTTGTATGTAATCTTCAGGCAGTTGGCAAAGCCCCTATCATTTCCAATGTTATCAAGCACTTTCTAGTAATGGTGATTCTTTAACATTTCCGTATCGGCCATATGGATATTTTCCCCCTTGATGAGTTTTGTTGATGTGTGCATATTATGTACATATCTGCTACCCTTATTGTAACATCTCAAGCTAGTAGAAGGAGTATTAAATGTCCATGTCACAAAACTAGTTGCCAACTGCCTGATGATTGCATGTAAACACATGAAATTAGTTGTAGTAGTCAGTACACTGGAAACTTAAGAAAATTATATAATACATATTATATATATATATATATATATATATAAACCTAGTATAAAGAAAATGAAAAATAAGTTGGCAGTTAATTGCAAACCTCCTGAAGAGAATTGAATAATTACAAAAAAGTTAATCTTAAAAAATATTCTCTCTAGAGTCAAGGGTGAATATAACTTCAGTTAAGTGACAAAATTTTATTTATTTAATCCTAAATATATATATATATATATATATATATATATATATATATGCATGTGTTTCTTGTGTCATCATGAAAAATGTGAATATTCCAGTGACATATTACCAATGAGCCCTTTGTGAGAAAATAAAATTCATCTACTGTCATAGAATGACCTACACCTGAAATTATTTCAATTTATTTATTTAAGTGAGAAAGGTTTGTGCATTCCCATTCTGATTCTCTGGTCCATTTATTTAAGATTTTTCTTCATGTTCAATCAAGTTTTGAGGTTGGTTTTAAATTCAGAGTTTTCCTTCTCCTAGACCATTGCTGTGGAGTAATGGATAGTGTTCAATTGAGGAATCAGAGCCAAGTTTTCTTCCATTATATTCAGACCAGACCTTTGGGAAAGTTACAATCCTCTTCTCCCCCAGGTATGAAAAATAGCAGAACAGACTGGGTTTTATAACCTTGTTATATATATATATATATATATATATATATATATATATATATATAGCGACGTTAAATGTTTGAGTCACTGTCGGTCACTGGGCATGTTTTTTTAATAAATATAAAATCCACCTTCATCCCTACCAAATCATTTAATGGTCAGAATCTCCGATTCATCGATTTCGTCCTAGTAGAATATAACGGATGTCTAGCCACTGATGAGCTGTCTATGTGGATGATGTTATATATATGTACATACACACATACAAACACTAAACACACATATGCAAAGACAAATAAATAAAAAACACTAATAATAAAAACTGGCATAAATTGACTAAATCATACTTAGTATAAAAATAATGAAAATTGAGAAAAACAGCAGTCAATTGCTGAAACCTCCTGAGGAATGAACTGAATAATTACAAAAGGGTTTGTTTACAAAACTCCAGAGTTGAGGTGCTGAATATAACATCAATCATCTAGGTGACAAATTTTATATTTGTATTAATTCTATATATATATATATATATATATGAGTGTGGCTCGTAGGCCTTGTGTTGAGTGAACATTAGTATAAAATATATATATATATATATATATATATATATATTTTATTTGAATATATAAAAGGCAAAAGTTCATGGGGCAATATATATATATATATTGAAGAGGTCAGGATTGTTGTGATTGAGAAAACACGTGAATGAACAGACTTTAGACAGAATTGGAAAACCAATCCTAAACAAGAATATTCCCTGTTCAAATATATATATATCTGTATATGAAAAAGAGAGGAGAGGAAGGGATGAAACTTTTGTATACCAAGAAAAATAAAATGAAAAGTTGAAAAGCATCTAAGTCATGAAAAAGACATAAAAATTACAATACAGTAATTTTTTTTTATAGAGAGCTACAGTAAAAGAAAGATAAAAGAGAGGATTCAGTAGAACATTTTTGTGCATTCCTTATTTCTGTTTCATATATGAAATTAATCTACATTTTCTATAACATTTAAATAAAAACATGGATGGGCAACTAAGATTGGGATGGACAAGGAAGAAAATGAGAAGATACAGATAAAGAGAGAGAGATAAGAGCAAAGGCATAAGAATAAATAATCTTAACTATCAACACACACAGAATTTCCGCAGGCCCATTTAACAGGTAATTAATATTTGAATGGATGGACAAAACATTAGATACTTTAAACTGAGTACTATCTTCAATTGTTTCATACTATACAGGAATGTCATTGTTGTAATAAAGAATAACAAGTTATTTTTAGATTAATGAACAAGTAACATTAAATCTACACAAATCTTTTATAATCAATTTCAGAATCTTCAGGTCAGAAAGTTCAGTCTTTCTAATTTTGTTTAATCATTTCTGCTAAGTCTTTCAAACTGAACCATTTTAGAATAGAGTAATCATTTATTTAATAATTTTATTGATCTCTTCACAAATGGCCACAGGATCAAATGCAATATCTTGTATTATTTTCAGCTGGGAGCATGCACCTACAAAAATTAAGAAGAATTATTTTAATATAATCTTATTCAAATATTACATGAGAAGATGCTGAAATGTTATATGGCTAACCCATTTCCTTTCTTGATTGTGCCAAGAAAATTTCAGCACCACCTCATATATAATTCTGTTATAAAAAATATGATAAATTTAAATTTAGTATATTTTCAATTTTTTTTTTACACTACAGGCATACCTCAGGTTATGTCGTTTCAAATTAAATTGTTCTCAATTATACATCATTTATCAAAAAGAATATACGGAAAAATAAAAATTATGTTTAAGTCATTTTATTCAACTTACGGTTTTCATAAAATATTGAAGTTGAATATCACTAGAAAAGCATATAAAATCATGTTACTGTAGCATAAATAAGAATAAAAGTATATATATATAAAGTATATATATAAATCTGCCAAGACTTTCTTCTTGTTTAAGTAGCCCACTCTCGCCTCTCAATGTCTACTTCTATGGGGTGTGACACTACCATTTCGGTCTTGTAACTGGTCTTAGGTTCGATTCCACCTCCACGCCCCTTTCCGGAAATAAATACTGCATTGTGGTCCAATGTTTTGAGGCCTTCAGTCCCGACGTGTGCGTCTGTGGGGATAGGTTCCTGGGTTTTCTCTTCGACAACGGATGGTCTTCCTCACTCCATCATTCCAGGGGATGCTGTGTCATCTATCCATCAACTGGTAAATGTTGTTTCGGTGGTTTTGATCCATATCATGATGGACCATTCTCCGATGTTTCTGGCCCTGTTGGGTTGTCTGGTATCAACATTCCTGGGGGCACCTCAATCAGTCAAAATATGGGTTTATTTTTGGAGGAATCTGATAGATATAAATACAATACTGCACATTACAATGTTTCCACCACCTGTCTGAGGAATGAAATGCATAAATTGACTAAATGTCTTTTTGCCATCGCTGTTTCCCTATATAAACTAATGCATTAATTGAAATATTTGTTGAAACATAGGGACCTAAAAATAATCGCAACTGTCCGTAATTCAACAAATCCTTTTAGCCGTTTTAACAGCCAGTTCTGCTCCCCGTTGCTTTGAGGGTAATATGATGATGTTCGTTTCCTTATACCCCAATAATTAAATTCACTGGAGTCAAACGGTGGTCCGCCATTGGTTACAAAACTCCAGAACCAGTTGAGGGCATCACATGCTAGCCTTGAATCATACTTCTACCCATCATCTATCTGCATATACTAGGTTCTTCCCTCGTGCGTCGATTTTCTTCTGATATTTCGAGGGTTAATTCCTTGGTTGTGATGGAGCTATATTGCATATTTGCACTATATTTGACGAATGCTCGTCGGTCCTGGCCAAAACAGCCGCTGTCTAGCGTTTGCCAACATTCCATTGTGATGCGCTGAATGGAATTCCAGTACCTCCGCATTTCTGGGTATGATTTTATTTATTATCGTCACCCCCTTCCATATATATATATTCAGAATTGTCTCGGCAGTTCAGAATTTAGAAGCCATTTTGTATGAATTCGGCGAAAGTAGCAGCTAAGCCACAATCCTGTCCCATGTTATTGCTCTTAATTTTATATTGCTCATAGGTGGAGTTAAATGGGCTCTTATGACTATCCATAGTTTGTCGAACCTTTTAGTTTGCTTCCTGAACACTGGGCATCTCGATGTACAGTCTGGTGCCGCATGAGTTTGATGCTTTATTCGAAATTTGTACATCAAGGAATTCTTTGAAGAAACAGTCTTTTTATGACTCCAGAGCTTTGTCCGAAATCTTCACCAGGGGCTTATGGTCCACGGTGACTAACAGGAATCTAGAGCAAAAAACGAACATCCGGCATGCTTCAAATCCGTAGACTAATATATGAAAAAGTGCATATCAGGACTCTGCGGGTGAATGAAAGCCAGGATTAACTGGTGGTCCTCACCACAAGTCCAAGTGACATTGCAGTTTCTGGAAAAGAAAATATCCTAAGCCTGTTTTGCTGAAGTCCGAAAACAAGTTGGCCTATTCAAAATTTCTCGATTTCTTCTGTGATCCTTCTTTTCGACTCTTTGAAGATTCGAATTTCCCAGTTTCCGATTTTTTGTCTTTAGAGCTCCCGACGGGGCCATTACCTCGGCCTGAAAAAGAAAGATTTACCATTCAAACCAGGATCTTATGTCCGTTATATTTTTTGGTGTCGGAAATTCCATATTGTTTCAGTCATTTTTGGTGGGTTTTATCCCGTTTCTGTTATCATTCCGATGAAATTTCTGGGGGTTGAATCTACATTTTGCAGTTATTTAACTCCATTATAAATATTCAAACCCATATTTTGGATGTTTTCCTGGGCATATCTACAGTAATATTGTCGAACCTGCATTATTGGGATGGAATCAAGGTGCCCGAAGATAAATGATGAAGATACATCTCTTGATAAAGAGGCTATGATAATTCCATGCATCCAAAACGGTTTTTCTAAACCAGGATGCCTGATTGAAAGAATAAATGGGTTTCTCGTGGGATGTTGAGCTTCTGTGGGTCCACCGTGCGCCAACCCGTCCTTTTTCGGTGCAACCACCATTCTGGAGCACCATGTTGTAGGTGTACCCACTGGTAATTCTCCAATGCCACGCCCATTTAACAATGGTATGGGACCGGGAACAGCTATTTGGCCCCGGGATGAATGATGTCCAAACCGTTGATTGGGCATACATTAAACTGGACTCAAAATGCTATCTTTCAATTGTTTCTTCCATACTATGTCCGGCTTAGGTGGGACATTAGTTCTTTGAATGCATTGTTCTGCTAATTGGGTCTGGAAAGAATACCAGACCAAGTTATTTTTACAGGCATTGATGTATTTTTTGAACATATATAATCATTTTCCCGCGATCCTATCTGACTTTAGCATAATATCACGCCTTTTATGTTTAGTAGGTTATCCGTTTCCCGAATCTTCAGGTCTAGAAATTTGTCTGGACACTTCAGAATTTTTTTGTTTAATCATTTCTGTGCTAAGTGTCTTTCAAACTGAACCATTTTAGGATATGTGCCCTAATTCATTTGGAATTTATCTCTAATTTGGTGCTGGATCAGGATCTCTTCAACAAAATCAGGTGCGGCACAGGATTTCAAATCTTGCAATCATCTTGTGTCTTTGGGTGGTGATTCTGATTCTTCACCACACCGCTGTAGATTTGTTGCACCCCAAAAAATTAAGAAAATTGTGACAAGTCATTTTTGCTGCTGGGCAATATTCATTCTTGTGATTTCCCAAATTTATTACATGAAAGATGCTGAAATATTATATGGAGATGGGGGGAGACTTGTCCGTGGTCTCTAACAAGCCAATTTTCTTTCTTGATTGTCGCAAGAAAATTTTTGATGCAGCACCACCACCATTTGTATAATTCTGTTATAAAATATGAAAAGTAAATTTAAATTTAGTATATTTTCAATTTTTTTTTTGCGGTACACTTCTTTTTGTGTTAGGCATCTGACGGCTCAGGTTATGTGCGTTGTTCCTCCGTGGAATTAAATTGCTCCTAATTATACATCATTTATCAAAAAGAATATATCTATTCCAGGAAAAATAAAATCATTATGTTTCTATATTTTATTCTTCTTGCAACTTTCTCGGCTGTCTGTTCGCCACAAATATTGTAGTCGATGAGCTGTTGAATAATGTCTGCTGTGTTTGTTCGTCCATAAAGTTGTTTGTAGCAGGTTTCATATCAAATCATGTTACAGCGAGACGACGTGTATCTGAATAAATGTCTTGTTTAAGAATAAAAGTATAAAATCATTTAAAGACCATTCCACATTTTAAAGTTAGTTAATATTAATATAACCATAAATCTTAAAGAATGAAATATGAAAACATCTGTGACTGTGTTGTCGTCTTATTTAGCGGTCTTTAAGCGCTCAATATTGGTGTTTTCATCAGTAGTTCCAATATCTACTGTTTGGTGTCATTGTCAGTGCCACTCATGATTCAAATGAAACTGAAATCCAGTTTAGTTTAGGTATATACACAGTATACGTCTGCTTATTACCTACTCTCCCAGTCTCATTCATTTGTGACTTTATATTTTGCCCCAATGACTTCTAGCAAAATTCCTAGTGCAAGTGCTAAGCATTATGTTATAATGCTGGATGATAAACTTACTTTGATAAAATCCTATGAAAAAGGTGAAAAGGTAATATTGATTGCTCAATCTTTTGGAATAAGTTGGACAATTGTATCAATGATTATTCACAATAAGGATAAGATTTTGGCCCATATCAAATCTGAGGCCCCAGGGATGAAGAATACTGTTATCAATAAGAAAAGAGGAAAAATCTTTAAAGAGATGGAACAACTTCTTTCTATTTCGATTAATAGGCTGAATCATCAGTGTGCTACTATTAGTCAAGAAATTATTCAAGTGAAAGCATTGTCTTTGTTTGAGGACCTGAATAAAAAATACCCAGATGAGAAAAATGTAGAGTTTAAAGGAAGTCAAGGCTGGTTTATGAGATTTAAAGAACAAAGAAGTTATCACTCTATTAAGAAGCAAGGTGAAAGTACATCAACTGATGAATAAGCAACAGCTGATTTTCCTAAAGCATTGGCTAAGATCATCAAAGAAAACGGGTTTCTTCCTGAACAGATTTTTAACATTGACAAAGTTGGATTATATTGGAAAAAATTGCCAAACCATTCTTTCATTGATAATGCTAAGCATAAGGTTATATTGCTGATAAGTTATTTTATTCAGAAGCAATAGGCAATGGAGAGTGCTTATTCATGGTTTATAGCATAGTTATTTCGACTTAAGTCATTTTTCAAACTTAGCCATGACCTTTGGAACCAATTAATGACGTAAGGTGAGGTATACCTGTATTTATATTCAGACAATTATCCTCATTTTTGTTGTTGTTATCATGATAGTTCTTTCATGTTGTTATCGTCATAGTTGCAGTTGGAAATCTCATGCAATGCTTAACACAATTTATGGAGAACTGAAACCAATCTCTCTTAAGCTCAAACAAAAGTAATTGCAGTTTGCTGGCCAATGCCACCAAGCAAATGGAGAAGTTATCTCACCCTTACTTCTTTGGCATATTTTTGGAGATATCTTCTTATGAAGGTTGACTTTGCCAGACATCATGGCTCAGGACTCAGTGTTGAACATTGGGGATCTGAGGACAGCAATGCAGAACCAAGCAGTGTAGAAAGGGATTGTTAATAGAGTTCCAACCAACCACAGGGAGGTCAAAGGATGATGATGATGCTATCACAACATTTCAGCCATTGTGCTCTCCAGCCTTCATCAGGTGTATATCAATCCGAGTTCAAATACATACTGCCCGATTCAGGGATTGAACTCACAATTCTTATGCCGCCAAATTCATGAACAAAAACTTAAATACACTAAAAACATTGTGATAACATCAACAAAGATGAGGATAATAGTCTGAATATAAATAGTGTAAATAATGATAACTCCTCATCCCAAAAATTATTTTTCTTTTGTATAGCATTTGGTCTAATAAAGAAGAGTATTTTTGTAGGATATATAAAAGTAAAATAAGGATTTTCATAAAAAAAAAAATAGAATATTAAAATAAGGATTTTCATAAAAATACAGAATATTAAAATAAGGATTTTCATAAAAGTATACAATTTTAAAATAATGATTTTCCAGATATTTCACAAAAGTATTTATATTCAATGCATATCATCCAAGTCAGAGTGACAATGTCAAAAATGTCAATGCAATTGACATTTTGAAATAAAGGCTTTCTTTGAATTCATACTGCATAAAATACTGCATCAGTTCATAAAGCCCTTTAAAAGGAAAACATCAAGGTGAAATAATTTCACTGCACAGGGGCTTTTTTTTAATGTTTCCTAGTCATTTGTTCATTATTGTGAGAGTAGAGTTAAATGCATTGGATGAGGAAAGCTGAATATTGTGTGGTATTGATTGTGAAATGGTGATATGCTCAAATTCTACTGCAGGCAACGAGAATCCATTTGAAATAAAATAAATAAATATAGGCTTTTAAAGACACACAAAGTTGATTAAATTTGAAGAATTATTCTTCAAGAAAAATTCCCAATTAACAAAACATTATATGCTATTAGTAGTTTTATCCATTTGATATTGGTCAATAAAATAATTATATTTATTAGAAGAAAAAACAAACTATTATATATTCAACTAAAAGACAAAAGAAGTTTTAAGTGTTTTAAGAAAAATGTGAACATAAAGTCCAAGACTGTACTTGTGAATTAATGGCAAAAAAAAATCCTCCTCTTCCTCCTCTTCCTCCTCCTATAACAACAACAACAATAATAATAATAATAACAGTAGTAGTAGTCATCATCATCATGTTCCAAAATTTTTTTGAATGGCTTTCAAGTTATAGGCATATTTATTAGATATTATTTTAAATGAATATATATTTTAATACTGGGTTGCAGGTTACATTGACTTAGAGATATCATACATCATATAAATTTTACTAGTGAATGAAATGTGTGGGCAAAAGATAAAACATCTTCTTCATACTACAAACTGGTCATTGAATAACCTAACAGTGTCATTCATATTTTTTTGTTTGTTACAAAATATGTACTGAGGATCTCAAATGGCTGGCAGTAGCAGTGGCCTTTAAGTTCAAGTTAAAACTATTAAATGTATTAAGCCAAAATCCTTTGTTCATATTCAAATCTAGACACTTTTTGATCCAAAATTTCCCAAAGAAATTATTCCCTGTGTAATATGAGTCAATTTACTTTGTTCTTTTTCCTTGACCTTCTATTTGCTGATATCCATTTTGGAACTCTTGACCATGTAATATCATTAGCAAGGAAAAAGACAAAATACAAATTAATTGTTGCTACAAAGGTTTTTTTTGGGGGGGGTACAAGATTTTTTTTTTTTCTGTAAATAATTTGCTTCATATGCCTTTTAGAGATTAAAAATTAAGTGAATATTATGTTGAATCTAGACTGCAGTCTATCAACATGTAAAATTTTGTTTCCTCCTTGAATTATCTACTGAATCCGAATGTAAGCTTCTTTGGGTCAAAATGCTTGATATTGTAGGCCATCATAAATTTTAAAAAGGTTAAAAAAACATGCATGCACCGTAAAAGTTCTGTAAGTAGAAAAATGAAAATCAATACCATTTAATTAATTAAAATAATTATAAAAGTTGAAATAAATAGCTGTTGCTTGTAATTATAAAATAAAATTTTAATGTAAAATTGATGTAGGAAATTGAGGTTAAAATAAGAGTTTACAGGTACAATCTTGACTTGAAGATTGGAAGGCTATTATATATATATATATATATATATATATATATATATATATATATATACTGGATTCACTTGTCATTTTTTATGTATGAGGGTCTAGCAATTCAGTTCTTAAACAGCCAGACTCCAGGAAAGTGACTTGTTGTGCCTTCTTGGGCTAAGGTTCTCAGTTGACATGAAGTGGAAAGACTATATTGAATCCATTGCTATGTCAGATGCTAAGAATTTCAGTTCACTATGTCATGCAAGACAATTTTTCTCTCCAGAATCTATCTTACATATCTATGTCTACCATTTACCCATGCTTAAAATATTGCCTCTGCTATTTACCTTGAGTTCCTTGATAAAATCCAAAGAAGAATCTGCAATATTATTGGTTCTGATCTGGTGGCTTGACTTCAATCACTTTATCACTGCCACAAGGTTGCCTCTCTGTATCTTTTCTATAAATACTTTTGTGGTAATTGTTCAGAATAGCTCTTCGCTATGATAATGATACCTAGACTTTTTGAATTTAACTATAGTCGAGATCTCATCAATTTACAGTTGAGCTGGCTAGATGGAACTGTAAATTCTATGCTAACAGTTTCTTTTCTTGCACTTCTAGCTTGTGGAACTCCCTTCTGCCTCCATGCTTTCCAGCAAACTTTAATCTGCAAAACTTTAAATGCAATGTCAGTCACTATCCACCGGATTACTCTTTCCTATTCCCATTCATTATTAATGTTTCTGTTCCTAATTCTTCCACACCCTGTAATCCCTTGCATCTTAGTGGCTTTACTGCCTTTCAAGGGGTGATACCAATTAAAAAAAAAGACTACCAGCACATATTATTTGATTATAGTGATGAAGAATTATGCAGAAACAACCACACTTTTTGGAAGAAATGAATACAGAGACCTAGTGTACATAGTGTACCACAAGGTCGCCAAACGACCTGCCTCGGGTTTTGAATTCAGAGTTGTCCTTCTCCTAGACTAGTTACCAACAAAAGCTAGAGTCTAATCTACCCTACTATTTCACCCATAGCTAGGGGAAGAGGAAGAGAGAGATCCATACCTTTTTCAAGGGTATTTGCACATAAGTGAATGAAATGAATTCAAATGAAATTTGAACTTGACTCCCCAATTTCTCATTCTGAGCTGCTGTCCATTATACTACCAGCACACACACATAATAATAGTTATTAATTTATTAGACATTTTACTCTATCCTCTTATTATTGGTTTTTTATCATAACCCTTGAGAAAGATAGTCTTTAATTGATAGAATATAATTCTAGTATGTTTTAATAAAAAGTAACAATAATAATAGGATTGAGAATAATAATGAAAATGGTTCATCTAAAATATTTCAAAATAAATATATTTATCATGCTTTAAAAGAAAAACAAATATTATTCAAATGATAATGTCAAACATCAAATATTATTTTAAGAAAGGAAATAAAAGATTATCAAACCTTCTTTTCTTTGCCTGTGGGTGAAGTGGCTGTAGTTTTTGCCTTTTGGAAAGCCCAACACGTAGTGGTTTATTACAGGTGTTGAGTGGTAAAACAATTGGAAACTCTAGAAAGAGATTAGACAGAAATGTAGTATTTTTCTATTAATTTGATAAACAAAAATTAAAACAATAATCCACTAACGTGATATAAAAATTTTATTTTTACTACTTTTAAAATAAAAATTTAATTGTCTTGGTTGCTTTTTTTAGTGTACGTTCTTTTGAGAGAAGAGTATTTTTATGAAGGCCAGATGGTTTGTTTAAAAAATTGTTACACTTGTATATCTTTTTGGGCCCAGCAATTAAAAGCTGCCGAATTTGTGAAGGATCCATTTCAAGTTATGAAAAATATTTTTTCTATATACTGACCAATGAGAAACATGGTTTCAAGCCCTATAAGAATCTAAATGGGGATATTGTGAGCCTAAATTTCACAATAAATAGAGCTCAAGTTAGTAAATGAGAGAGAAAACATTTTGACAACAAGGGGACAAGGCAAATCAACATCAAAGAGCAGAAGGCATTTGAAAGAAAGTATCAAGAAAGCAGCAGTTACCATCCAGCTGCAGAGAAACTAAAGAATTTTGAAGTTCAAGTGAACATTCTCCAATGGTTGGACAGCAAAGAATGAAAAAGAATTTAAAGAAATTTTCCCAAACATGAACAGTATGAATTTAAAAGGGTCTTTTCAAAAATTACTATATGTCTCAGAAATACTCATAGAACAAGGCAATTCGTTTTTTATGAAAGATGGTTGCACCATTGTTTTTCTGATTTCTTGAATTGTTTTCTCTTTTTGTCTTTTTCAAAATCCTTGTCTTTTCCCAAACTAATTTTTTCTATTTTTTGATGATAATCTTTTTTAATTGTTATCCTGCCTTAATAAGCACAAAAAAAGGAAATATTAGGCAAATTTTGTATTTGTACTTTTTTTGTATTTGTGTATTAAATGTTTTTCCATTAAAATTTTATGCAGTGGTTGAGTCTTATTCTATGATTTGTGCCTATTATGACTTGCTATTCGTACTAATTAGGTTTTTGTATTTGACACAAGAAGTTAGATTTAGTAGAGAATACAATTTTTATATTCTGCACAAAAACAAATGTGGTCTTTGTGTAATTTTAGAATTTTTATACTGATAAGAATTTTAGGATTTATAGTTAAAGATTATTTTCATTATGTTCATTTTATTAATAATTTTTTTTAAATACAAATATAGTGATAACTTGAGTTTTTTTTTTTAAGTTTCATGTAATGTTTATCAGTAAAATGAGATTCTGGGGTCATAAAAAGTCTGCAAAATTACTTCTGATTAAAAATAGTGCTTAAAGTTTTTTTTTTTAACCAACCTTGGTAATTTGTTAAATTAGTGCTAATTCCATTTAATATATTTTCCAGATATCACAAGTTGATTTGGTAAGATGCCATACCTGAACATTATAATACTTCATGGCCTTAATTTAATAATTACAATGCCTTTATTTTCCATTAAATAGGTTAAAAAAATAAATTTTGAAACATATTTCAATAGAAGTGATTGTACTGTGTATGTCCCAGAAATAAGAAATTTTGATGCAAGACTTTCTTAAAGCAACAGCTGATGTAAAGTGCTAACAGAATTTGCTTTATTATTGAAACATGCATTTAATGGAGAAGGAGGATTTGTTAAAAATATTAAATCTGGCAAAGTAAGCGATGTCAAAGCTATGTTATCTGTAATCACTTAGTGTGACTTAGGTATTTTTGGATCTCAGTAAGAATACTGACTTAATATTTCCAATTTCTGTTATAGCTATTATTAAACTAAATGTAAATCAACCACTTTTGCTGCTGATAAAATTACACTTTACAGTGTTATACACAGAACTACCTTTTTAAGTGACCCTAAAACCATTAGTGGACAAAAAAGATTTAATTAAAAAAATTTCTCTTTTCAAATGTGTAAAGAACATTTAAAAAAAAAATCATTTTATCCCAAATAAGGAAATAAAGCCACTAATACACAAGGGGGTTACTGAGCATAAAAGACTAAGAAAAAAGAGTAACATTAATAAGGAGTGAGAACAATAAAAGAAAACAGTAGATAATGACTGACATTGCATTTAAATTTTTCAAGATCAAAGTTGGCTGGAGTGCATGGAGCTGGAAGGAAGTTTCCACAAGCAGGAAGTGAGAAAGAAGAAACTGTTAGCATAGAACTTACAGTTGATAAAATCCAAAGAAGAATCCACAATATTATTGGTCCTGATCTGGTATCTCAGATTCAGTCACTTTCTCATCACCATAATGTAACTTGCTTCTGCTTTTTCTATAAATATTTTCATGATAATTGTTCTAATGAACTTTCCACTATGGTAGCTAGACTTCATGAATTTAAGCACAGTACTAGTTTGGCAACAAGGTCTCATCAATTTACTGTTAAATTGGCTAGATGCAACTGTAAGTTCTATGCTAACTGTTTCTTCTCCAACACTTCTTACTTGTGGAAGTCTATTCTGGCTCCATGCTTTCCAGCCAACTTTGATCTTCAAAAATTTAAATGCAATGTCAATTGTTATCTATTGTTTTCTTGATTCTTCTTCTTTTATTGTTCTCACTCCTTAATAATGTTACTCTTTTTTTTTAGTCTTTCACACTCAGTAATCCCTTGTGTTTTAGTGGCTTTACTGTCCTTAGGGTGAAATGATTAAAAAAAATCTGTAAAAAGTTCTAAGTAGTACTGATATGTTTGTATTCTGATATTCTCTTAAGAAAAAGTTTAAAAAAATAAGTTTTTTTTCTGCTTTGTTGCAACTAATGAGTTTCTATTTTTAAGTAGTGTACAAATGTTCTCAACATCTTTTTGAAAACTGGAGACTGAATATACAGTAAAAAGAAACATTTAACAAAAGAACCTTGAAAACTTTTGCACACAGTTAATATTTTATCACAAATTCAGTTAAAGTATTTGTATGCTACAGGGAAAACTTTTTACTTAAATTTTTCATGAAATGTAACATAAAAGTGTATTGTATGAATATGGTACTTTTTATGCCATTTTTGAAAATTTTTACTGATAGGCATAATTTCATGCACACATTCTTTACACATCTTCATCTATGTATTGTGTCTTTTCAGGATATGGGCAACCATGGCTCTTCACAACTGCCTATACCTTATAGTTCTTAGCAATGTTAAGTTAGAAAATATATTTGAAAAAGTTTTTATTCTCACTGCAGAAATCACTTTTGTGTTTTATTCACCAAATACATACATTTTAGATTTTATACATTGCTATAAATTAAATTTTAGATAAATGGATTTATAAATTTTCCTATGAAATTTAATATTTCCAGTGGTGCAGATTTAAGCATCATCATAGTATTTTAATCTGAGATGCTCAATATTATTTTTGGCAGTAGACCAATAATTATAAAATAACAGCATTACAATAAACCTGATATATTTGCAATATTTTGGAAAGAACTGTGGCAAAGAAGGAGAAAACCAGGTCTTACTGTGATAAAGAATTTGTATTCTTTGTGCTATCGGTTAAAAAAGAAAATCTGAATCAAGAATGGGCTGACTTTAGTAGGCCAATGAAATATGGCAATTTTTTGCACTTCCTTACCAGTCTTGACCAATCACAACCTTTCTTACCCCAATAAAAGAAGAGTTTTTTTTTAACTCTTTGTGAGTGAAGAGGTAGTTGTGTGTTGCAAGTTGTGATATGAATTTTTACCCTTTTAATTTACAATGCCGGTATTATCTGATGTTGGACTTGCAAGATTGATTGACACTTAGAATTATGACATTGGACATGATTTTTGGAATGTGAACCTCCCTATTGCTATTTAATTCAAGGACAGGTATAAAATTTAACCCAGAAAATCATAAAATGTCATACCTTTCAAGGAGTTGTTCATATCTGAATGACTGGGAAGAAGTGAACTGTTCCAACAGAAGTTTCCATGACACTCATTTCCTGAAAGTTTAAATCAATATTTTTATAAAGTTTCTATTTATCTAATGCTCAAAATGATTCAATTTAATAACATCCAACAATTACAAATAATGTAATAACACCTAAAAATTGTCTGCAAAATCAAACAACACAATATCTGAATTGTGTTAGAATACAAACAGAACATTATGGATAATTAACTAGCCCAGCAGTCCACTTAGAATATAAATTTATCATAATTAGTAACCAAAATCATAATTAAAAGAAATACATTTTAATACTTAAACCACCAGCTGTTTATATGTATATACAGGATAAGCAAAAAGTTGTGTACCATAAGGGTTAATTAATTAATCATATTTTAAATGTTTGTTTTGATAGGTTCTGCTGAGTGACCATCAAGGTCACCAGACCTTACACCCTTGGATTTTTTTCTGTGGGGCCATTTGAAATCAGTTGTTTATCAGTCATGCCCAAGTAATATTGAGGAACTTAAAGAAAGAATTAAATATGAATGCAGTAAAATGACAGAGGAAACTCTCTGACATGTTAATGAATAATGCAGGCACAGAATTGAAATGTGTTCTGAAAATGGAGGAGGACATTTTGAACAACACATATTTTCATACGTAATTATGCTTTTAATAAATTATCCGTATCATATGTGACTTTTTACCTCACTATGTTTATTAAAACTTTGCAGATCCCAGTTGCAAATCTTGATTGGACATAGGGTTAATACAAAACCCAGTGAAAAATCCATTATTAAGGAAACATTGAAAAGACCAAAAAGCAACTCCAGGTGGTGTTGGCAGGCATAAGATAAATAAAATATATTTCTAACAATATAAGTCATGTGTTTCTATCACCTAAAATTATTTGTTTATTGATATCTTTATCCCTTTATGCAGAAAAATGCAGATAGTTAAGTGGCAATGGAACTAAAAGTATAATTTCAATTCCAGCAACAAGATTGTTATTGATATTTTTTGTAAATTCTCTTAAAACAAAGCTTATACAAGGTATCCCAAATGTCACCAAAGGGTCTGAAATTTTATTAACTTTTTTCTAGTTTTCTTTCAGATATTCTATAAAGGAGGCCTTGGAAATTAATCATGTAGAAATACACAATTGAAAAATGAACAATAGTGAAATCTTTCTAACAACACCAAGGATCAATAATTCAAATTCAATGAACATATCATTGCCATTACAGTGTGAGAGAATCTCCAAGTTTTGAGAGTAAAAGTTCAGAAAGCATCATACTACATGCGGTTAGGAACAAAGGAGTATTTGATCGAGTAAGGGAGATTATTGAAGAAGATGTGAGTGTATAAACTCAAAGGTGGTCTCAATAGGTTTGGACATTACTCCAACAAATTTTTAAATGTTTCTGCACAAGATGGAGCAACAACAGTGACAACAATCCAGCTTCTCAGGCAAATTTTGGGGAAAAGAAGAATTTCTCACAGTTGCAGCATAAACTGGCCACCACATTCCTCAGATCTGACAAGTCCCGAGTTCTTATGAGGCTATCCCAAAGAAAAGGTTTATATCAACAAACCTCAAACTCTTCAACAGCTGAAGGACAACATTCAGACAGAAATCAGAGAACATGAGCCTTCAACATTGAGAACTGTGATGCTTAGAAAGGGCATGTTCATGTAAAGCTAAAAATAGACACTATTTAAAAGATGTAATCTTTCTCAACTAGTGTAAATTTATTTCCCATATCTACTCTATATAATACTATTGTATTGTAAATTAAAGTTAAAAAAATAAAGGAGTTATTAAATTTTGAAACCCCTTGGTAACATTTGGGACACATTGTATGTAAAAATTCCAATTATATAACTACCCACTTAAGAAAACACTGGTGGCTAGGATCAGATTAAATTTGGCAAAATATAAATACTGAAAGATGGTGACTTGTTAAGCCCTCAAAAAAAGAATAGAAGTCGATGATTGTATACAGACACAAGAACCAATAAACCATGAGATAATTTAAAATAATGAGTATGAATATTGCTGAGAGAAAAGACTGAACATTTATAGTGAATTATATAATTGATACAACTGGTATGGATAAAGGTTATATAATTATGGTTTTAATTAATTTTTTTTTAATCAAGATAACTTATGATAATGAATGTCATACTGACCCATCAGTGAAAACAGTGTAACCTTTTGCTCTGTAAGCACTAATTTTATACTAGAGTGCATATTTTTAACTGTTGCCAACAAAATTATCAATTCAGGCTCTGACATTTCAAATACTAGTTTATCTCCAACATGAAGACATTTTGTTCAATACTCGTAACATCAACAAATAAAAACCTATCCTGTCCACAGTTGAAATTAAAGAAAATATTTCAGAACAGTGAAAATATTTTTATCAAATGATATTCTATGTTATCTCAGAATTAATATTGATTGATTTATTTTTTATGGTTTATCAACCTTTTGCAGATCATTTAAAGCAAAAAATACACACACAAACATATACTTATATACATGTGTGTGCAGGTATAGGCACACATATAAAACACACATCTGCACACAAAAATTCAAACCTAGCACAACAGCAATAAACAGAGACTATGAGGAAAGAATGAAATAATAAAAAAATAAAAGAAAAAAAAGGGAACAGATTTGAATATGAACAACCAATCAACACCCATTAAGAGAAAAGAAAAGTAATACATTCATACCATAATAAAAAGTACAAAGAAATCAAGAAATATTAACAGTTTGACTGTTCTGAAGAGTGGTTGCAGCTATGTAACCATGAAATTTTGAAGTAAACATGAGTTAAGTGAAAAAACACTATCCCTGTATTAACACTCTATCCCTATCATTGATATTCAGCACTCTACCACAAAGCCTGCTTGCCTTAAATGCCTTTATCAGCAAACCACTGAAAAACCAGTAATTTTGACTTCAAAAACAGCCTTCCAAATTAGCACTATATATATATATATATATATATATATATATATATATATTTAAAAAATTATAACATAAATATGTAAAAAAATCACTACAAAAATAGCCATTTTGTTTCAACAGCTACGGTGTCTTATCAAGTGATGATATTGAATGTAAAATAAATGGTTTTAAAAGTTTCAAATTAATTAACAATCCTTTGCAAGGGGAAAACGTTGTTACAAAAGCTAGAATGACCAATCAAAATACAAGTATAGAAAAATTCAAAAAGCTTGATAACGAAGTCATGTTATAATAGCTATTCAGATCTTTAAAATAGGGATAATATTAAAAAAGAATTTATTCTAACCAATAATTATTAAATTATATGATAAAATTTGATATTAAAATTAAAAGTAAAAATTACCAATTTTAAAATCCAAATTTAAGTTTAAAATTATAAAATTGCTGAGGAGGAAAGAAGAAATTCATATGTTATTCAATTTATTTCTTCATTGAAATTACGTTAGAATAGACGCTTATCTGACAATATGTATACATTTTAATCCCAAGTGTGTGAATGGGGTCCTAACCTCATGCGTAAAACAACCCAAACACACTCAGATTATAATACATAAGCACCCAGACATATTTAGATATATATACACACAAAAAGTGACGAGACAGGGAACATCTCCACGGCCATTTATAAAAAAAAAAAAAAAAAAAAAAAAAAACAAACACATGCAAACATACACCATTAAAGACACCGAAAATGCATGTATTCCATATATATATATATATATAAATATATATATATATATATATATATATATATATATATATATATATATATGATAATAATACATGAATAGATTCTGAAAAATTCTCAGCCTGATCCAATTCAAAAAATCTAACCAAACCTCAGATTTTTGCTTTTGGAAGGGCTATTTGATTAGGTCACTTGATCATGCCAAGAACCTTTTAGCTTAGCTTCCCTTTCTATTATAGATTACCATTGCTATAATGACATGAGGAAACAACTGAAAGATTGCTGACACTAAATAGATGAGCATAACTTTACTGACAATATCAATTGTGGTGTGTGTAACTTTGATTTAATTCCCCAGATATCATGCATCTTACAGGTATATATCATCTCACTTAAGAGAGATGAAGCAATAGAGTGCTTAATTAGCAAGTATCTCCAAAAATGATTGAAAGTATCTATCTCCTAAACAAATGTGAAATTAAAAAGTTGGACATAAGAGCTGAAAATACCATCAGCATCACTTGTTGAGAAGTACAAGGTCAGTAAGGCATAATTCTATCAAATGTGTGACTTTAAAAATCCACTTGTGAAAAGTACCCAACCAGATAGAAATGGAAGGTAAAAAAAAAGGTGTGAAAGATACAGAACTGTCCCTTAGGATGAAGGAAGTAGTTGTTACCATCTATGGCATTAATGGTTAAAGGAGACCAGAAGAAGGTTACTATATCAAAGAGAGCATTTTGCTACATCTATTGGACATTTAACACAAGATACATGGAAAAGTGGCACAACATCAAAATAAGATATATTACATGGTATGATATTAAATAAATAAAGCCAAAGACAACAAGTGTCCTAAGAATGGCAATATACAATATCTTACCAATGCTATACAAACTAAAATTGCAAAGGTCATTAAGTTCTGAGCAATGCAATGTATATAGCAAGACTGCTAAGCTGAAATATATTCTTACTGGTTGTGAGAATTCTCTGAAAAGTTTCATCAGAACATAACCATGTACTGAAGGACTTTGTCAAAGAAAAAAACATATGAAACTGCCAATGAAATAATTTTGTCAGTGTAAATTAATATAAATTTTGTAAAAGAAGGAAACATTGTGGTAGTTATTTTACAAAAAAAAAAAATGAATGTACAACTTGTTTGTTTGATGGCTGCAAAAACTAGATTTGGAATGCTGTCTCACTTTCCAGCAGAGAAGACATTTGCATAGTGTACTGACCTCGTGATAAGGTCAGTTAATTCAAAAACAGTTTATACAATTGAATTAAAAGTGAATAATATATCATAAGTTGAAAAAGCATGAAAATCTGTGAGAGCAATACATAAGAAATGGGATGATGATTACCAAAATTGGATGCTGAGATTTTATTGCCAACTCAACCTCAGTATATCAGATTGTCATTAGCAGAAACAAGGAAATATATTAAAAAGGCTCAAAGATTAGATAAAAGTTGTATCTGTATATATGACATTCCCATACTGATAGAAAACCAGCAAAATCTGGTGGTATCCTGAGGTACTGCTGTGGTGTCCTGGGTTAGAGGTAATGATATTCCTGACTTGAAATCATACCTGATGCTAAAATCATTATTTGATGAATGCTTTGCTGGAGACAATGCCATTTTTTTGCAGCAGTAGTTGTATGAATTTATTCAAATTTACAGCAGAATGGGCATTTTCTGCAGAAAATATGAATTTTCACACTAGTCTCTAGCAAATAATATAGTGATTGCCACACAGATTCTTAGCTTTATTACTGCTTTTATCTAATATCTACTCTCTTGAATCTCTAGTAAACTATTTCTCTTAAAATCTACTTAATTTACGTTTAGAGTATGTCTATAGGAAAAGATATGAAATCAGAATAAATACTTCTCCATATTTAAAAAATCTATTCTGAATGTATTAAAAAAAGTAATGTGTTTCCTTTTAAAAGTTATATCATTTTAAAGAGGATTTAAAACTGGTATCATTATTATCATCAAAACCATAACTGGGTGTGGTCATGGAAGTTTTGGGCAGGTGAGCACCAGACCAATTTCCTGCACATATCTGAGTTGAAAATTGTCATGGGCAAGCAGACCTTGCAGAACCTATCCTCCTCCAGGTCAAAACACAGGCAATGCCCTCCAACTTGTCTTGGTCACAGGTACTGCAGGGTTGTGGATTCCATCAGGGGGACCTTTTATCAAGTGTCGTGTTAATAATAATTAATAAGACAGGAAAGGTGATTTTTATTTTTTATTAAATAATCTTATTTATGCAAGAAAAGAGTTATGATCTTAAAAAATATTTTCTGTAAAAAGACCATTTTTTTTTTTTAATTAAAATTATTGGTTCAGTATTTTCAGTTTTTAACCTTTAAGACTGCCTCTTTTATTCTCACAAACTAATGAAGATCAATCAATCTTTGATTATTTTTTTCAAATTAAAACTAAATCATTAAGATTAATATTATTTCCAAACAAAAATGTACATTTTAATATCCATCAAAACAAGTGTTTGTAAACAAGCTATAATTTCATTGACACTTTATGCACTAAAATATAATATACACTAACAAGCTTTACTGAAATTTTCTGATTTCTTGATTCCCAGCTACCTTCCTTACCTTAGAAAGGACTAAAATCCATATGCATGGTCTGGGAGTTTACGTCCACGATCATCTCCCGCTGGCTAGGGAACTCTCTCTTGAATCTCCAGACCATTCATATATGTGTCACCGTCTATCTCTCCTTAATTCAATAAGCTATTTCTTCTTTCTCTATCATTCCCCTTCCGTCCAAGACTATGATTTACTCGATAGCATTTCCGATAATATAGACAAGGCTATCTCTATACATCCATTTAAACACATATTTGTGTTTAGTGACTTTAATGCCTACCATACCATGTGGCTTAAAGACTCTGTAACTGACCTTGCTGACATCCAAACCCTTAACTTTTCAACCACTCAAGTGATTGACTTTCCTACACATTTCCCCAGTAACCTTGATGATAAAACTTTCCTTCTCGATCTCTGTCTTACTTCTATCCCTCACTCTTGTTGCGCTGCACAGCTCTACCCTCTTGGCAACATGCCGCAGTGTCTATTAACATCTCCTTCCACTCTTCCTCCAGCCAAGAACTTCTTATTAACAGAATATCTTTCTATTATCAACACACAGACTGGGACTTGTTCTGTGATTTCCTTCACAATGTCCCTTAGAATGTGTTTTCAAAAATGTGCATCTGAGGTCTCTTCCTGGGTAAAAGCTGGCATTGAGGCTTTCAACTCAACAAGAAAATATAAAGTTAAATCACGCGCAGCTGCTTGCCCAGCTATTACAGCCCATAGGAATCACTTCTTCCATCTATACCAGAGCGACATGTCTGATTGGAACAGACATCTCTGCTTGTAATGAGTGCAAGCATGTCCTCAATGAAGCAAAGTTACTATTTGCTGATAGAATAAAACAACCTATTGCATCTCACAAGTTTGGTTCTAAAGATTATTGGCAGCTCTGCAAGAGTGTGCTGAACAACAGCAAATTCACAATCACTACTCTATTCAATCAATTTGAAGTACCAACTTCCACAGCTGATATTGGACATCACTAAATTAGACTCTCATAAAGCAAGCAGTGGTGACGAGATACCAGCCATTGTTGTGAAGAAATGTGCTCCTGAGCAGGCTCCAGTTCTCTCCAAACTATATAACTATTGCCTTGCTGACTCTTGCTTTCTAGTCTGTTTGAAGTCCTCATCTGTTGTCTGTGTTTTTAAGAACCCTGGACACCCTTCTGACTCATCTAACTACCATCCTATCAGTCTTCTACCACTCTTCAGCAAAGTCTTTGAGGCTTTAATCAATGCTGAAGTAGTTAAACACCTTACTTCCCATGATCTCTCTGACAAACACTATGGTTTCCACTTTGCCCTGTCTACCACTGATGTGCTTATGGCCATAACTGAATTTGTATATCAAGCTCTTGATAATAATGGTAAATCTCGAGCTGTGGCTCTAGATATCTCTAAGGTGTTTGATAGGGTTTGGCATGCTGGCCTTCTATGTAAGCTTCAGGGATACAGGATGATTATTTGATTTAATCCAATCATTCCTGTCAAACCATGAAATGAATGTCATCCTAAATGGGTTCTCCTCCAGTTCTTTTCATACGAAAACTGGTGTTCCCCAAGGCTCTATCCTGGGTCCTACACTGTTTCCGATTTTCATCAATGATCTTCCTGATGTCATCAGTTCTCAAGTAGGCATCTATGCAGATGACACTACCCTTTACTCCTGTCTCATTGCTGACAAAGTTAACCTGCCATTAATGTTGAAAAAGACCTCCAATCTCTGGTTGACTGAGGTAGGAAGTGGCTTGTAATTTTGAATGCCTCCAAAACGAAACTGCTCTCATTTAGCCACCATAGAGAAACCTCCCTGCCTCCTATCAGCATGGCTGATGCTCAACTTCATGAGAGCGTCTCTCTGTGCCTTTTTTGTCTCACGTTTTCGACTGACCCGAGGTGGAACAACTACATTGAATCAATAGCTTCATCTACGACAAGGAAAGTTGGTTCCCTGTATTGCATCAAAAGGTTTTTCTCTTCTGAGTTCATGCTTCACATCTACAAATCTACCATTTCTCCTTGCATTGAATACTGTTGCCATATATGGTCTGGTGCCCCCACTGTTCATCATGAGGTTCTTGACAAAATCCAAAGATGAATATGCAAAGTAATAGGTCCTGACCTGGCATCTCAATTCCAGTCACTTTCTTACAGATGTAAAGTGGCTTCCCACTGTCTCTTCTATAAATATTTTCATGGCAACTGCACTGATGAGCTATTTTCACTGGTGCCCCCACTGCATGAACTTAAGCATGCTACTAGGTTGGCATCTCAATCCCACCCTTTCATTATTGAAACAGTTAAATGTAACCACCTCTTCCACGCCAACAGCTTCTCCTCTCACACTTCCTGACAGTGGAACTCCCTTCCTCTTACTTGTTTCCCTGATAACTATAATCTTCAAATATTCAAATGTAATGTTAATCAACATCTTCTGATGTTTTGATCTTGATCCCCACCCTTCTCTTTGTCCTTTACTCAAACACCTCTTTTTACTCTTACTTTCACTCTCTGTAACCCCTTGTGTGCTAGTGGCACTCCCACCTTGTTTGGGGTAAAATGCTTAAAAAAAAATATGTAAACCTTTAAGAAAATAATATAATATATATAATGGCCGACTGCTCATTTCCAAGTACAGTAGTCTGCTAAAGTGGCTAGCTAATCCCTGCTGCAGAGACCTACACGGGCATATTTCTGTTTCTTCAACACGCAGAGCCAACCTGTGGTTTAAACTGCAATTATGTGGAGTAGATTTTAGGTTCTGTGGGAGACCACCTAATCTAATATGATCAACAGTTGAACAAAATCAGTATACTCAAACCCTTGGTCATGATGTCTCATGACTTTGTGCTAGCAAAACCCTCAACAGCTTCCAAACAGTTTCATCTACCCAATTCCACTCACAGGGCTTGGGTCAACACGTCATATGATTTACAGGCATTTCCCAACACTGCCACACACTGGGATCATCTCCTCATGCCAATATTATCAAGAAGTCACCTCACTGACAAATCAACCATAGTAAGATTCAAGCCTGGGTCTCATGGTCAGAACACTAATGTTCTAAGCACTTGGCCATGAGTTCATATTTTAAGAAAGTAGCCATTATGGAAATAATGTGAATGATGAAATATATCAGATATTTTGTAAACATTTTAAAACAGCAAGAATGAACAAAATTACTTGAGGTTCTTAAAGCAAATGAATATGCGGATATTTGGGAGCAACTAGATTACAAAACCAAAGAGGAAACTTAACTTTTTTCTGAATGGAAGAAAAGAGTGCTGAACTGTTGTAATATTAGCCCTCCTATATGGTAATGAATGCTGGACAATTTCCTCACAGACTTAAGGCAACAGAAATGTGGTTCTAAAGAAGGATACTGAGAATACCTTAGACAGAGTATGTAAGCAATGAGGAAGCTTTTAAGGAAACTGAAAACAAAAAGGATGCTTATACTTCAGAAAGAGACAGTAGAAATTTCTAGGACACATAATGAGGAAAAGGGGCTCAGAGAATTTGACACTCACAAGACATACTGAAGGCAAGAGGGACAGAGGGAAACAACAAATAACTTACCTAACAAGCTTGTGTAAATGATGTCAGAACAGAGAGTTGGAGGGTTGATAAAAAGACAAACCTTGCTAAAAGCTACAAAGCATAGAGGGAGTTGTGAAGAGCAATGATAGCCCATGTCCTGAATGAACATAGAACATAGAAAAAGAAAGTTATAATGATAAAATTACAATTTTGACTATTTAAAAAAAACACTTTATTACTATTTGCTACCAATAGCCAGACTTTAAAGGAAAATTGGCAGAATATAGCAACCTTCAAGTGAGGGTCATAAAATAACCTCCCAGCAATTGTCAATAGAAACACCATCCTTACCCAGCCTGTTTACCATCTTATCAGTAGTAATTAAGTTTTGTTTATTCTGATGCACAGGCCTTGCTTTGTTTACAGTAGCTGTTATTCTTTAAGGGATTGATGGGTAACCATTATATTTTTAAAGTCATGTAGCAAATGTTTCTTGAATATTTAATTTTAAGATAATGAAAAGAAATTTGATTACAACAAAATTTGGTTTTTAAATGTTAAAAAGGTTATTTATACAATTCCTAATAAAATTAATATAGATTTTTTTTAATGTTTTTATGTAAAGAGAGGCTGACAATTAAAAAAACTAATGTTTATAAAAGTCTGTATATACTTTTCATTTTTAAGACAGGGGAAGTAGCTTAATTTTGGTTGAATTTTAGGTCCATCTTATATAAAAGCTAATTGCCATGATGTTTGCTTGTTGGTCGTATCATCCTACAGCAAACAGATATAAAATTAAGTGAATGCTGCACTAATGTGAACCATCAATTTGAAGGTAAGTATGCAAGCAATATACCAATTAGCTAGTATACTGCTGCTGAAACATTTATAAAAAATGAGTTTTGAAATACAGGGTGTAGAAGAAATACCTCCCATATATAACTCCTAGAAATACCTTCCACATAATAGTAAGACATTAGTAGCAATGGGGTCTTCATCTAGCTAATGTCTTATTATTATGTGGGAGGTATTTCTACTGCACCCTGTGGTTTTAGTTTTTTTCTGTTTTTAATATTTATGATTATTACAGTGATCATTTGTTTTTACAAATAATATTGAGCCATTAAACTCATTTAAAACAATGAAAACTAAATTTAACAGCTATTTGTTTAAAATTTAAAATCTATCACTGCTTTGATTTTTTAAGTGTTTACACTAAAAGTTTTAAGCAAACTGGTTTTCTCTCATTTGTTTTTCCAAATAATAATGGAGTGTTTTCCAAATTTTCTTTATTTTGATTACATTTTAATTGATTGTTGCTTTAATTTTTAAAATATTTTATTACATTGAGATAGCTGATTAGCTGTTGATTTTGTCATTTATATTTTGTCAGCTTTTTTAAAATATTATTGGCCTGTTAAAATTCTCAAAACTATTCAAATACTATGAGCATGAAAGATTTGATTGAAAGATGTCTCAGAGTTTAAGCAAGACTAAAACAAAAAAATATAATTCAGACTAAAAATATTCATAGAAATACAAATGGTACAAAGATGAATAACCCAATCATTTTTTGACAAATTTATTGCTCCTATTTATTTGTTTAGCTTTAATATACTAAGCTGTACCAGCTGTGGTATACACTTAGACCAGACAAGACATTTCTGTTATTTATTAAAGCAATGTTAAGTTTTTGTTTTCCAACAGTATGTATGATAATTTGTATGATAATTTCTTGTTTTCTTTCATAATAAATCATTATTGGAATATACACCCATTTTAAATGGTCCTTATGTCATTCTTTACATATTGATTATGTGTTATTTAAATTTACAATTTAGAATAAAAAATTGTAAAGGTTTGCATTAAAGAAATTGTATTCCATAAGAATTAAATATACAGACATAAAAGTATGCTGCAATAGTATTGTAATGATTTTGTATCCTCACAAAATCAGCAAACTACCTTTAAAAATATTTAGAAAGTTTCAATCACTAGTGTAAAATAAATGCAAGTAATCCTGAATAATAAAACCCCTTTTTGTTTTATAAAAGATATTTTCTATATGGAATTCATTCTCACACTGGAAATTTCATCTTTAAAAAAATAAATAAATAAGTGATACATCTAACAATGAACTATGTCTCTCAGTTATAAACCCGTTCATTCTAAGTCATATTTTAATTATCTTTATGTACAACAGGACTACAAAGCAAATTTTTACATACTTTTTTCATTTTATAAGAAACATACTTTTTAGTATAGCATAATGATTTTGTCAGATAGCAGTAGCTTTTATGTCTTATGCTTTATTATGAGCAACCTTACATTAAATAAAAAGATAAATAAAGAATTAGTCTAATATTTATAAGCTAAAGTGTTCACAAAGAATAAATAATTATAATAAGAACTCACTACAAAAATGGAAAAAATTTTATAAGTCTTTTATGCATAGTCCTTCTACCACTTAGGAAGAGGCATCCAAGTAGAAAATCTTGAATCACACACACACACACACACACACACACATCACAACAGGTTATATATCAGAAAATATAAATAAATGATTTTAATCTCAAATATTAAACACCTAGTTACATGTGTTTACATATATTGATACAAGTGTTACAATCACATTCTGAGGGTTAAAGGACATTATAGTTTATCTTAACCATCAATGATAAATAATATAAGATTGTGAGGTAGCTTATTTTTATTAAATTTTAGGTGTCCATCTTGTATAAAAGTTGTTATATTTTCATTGCTTGTTGGTTGTGTCACACTAAAGCAAACAGATATAAAATTAAGTGAACGCTGCACTAATTTAAACCATTAATCTGAAGGTAAGTATGCAAGTAATATACTAATTTGCCAGTGTACTGCTGCTGAAATATTTGTGAAAATTTGTAGCATAAAAATATGATCAATAATATATCTAAAAAGGCACAAATATTCAGTTTTTATTTATTTTTAATGCCACACTACTTCAGGGCATAGGTGATCATGGCTTTCCATAGATTCCTATTCTTTATTTTCTGTGAATTGCCATGACTTTCTTGGGAAAGACAGTGGAGTGGTTTCCTGTTACATTCTCCAGTAGAGTCAGTACCTTATTGAAAAAGAAAGAATATTGTTGTTCCTGTTTTAATTTTTCTGCATTCAGAATATAAGATTTGGTTAAATTTTGCTAAATTTTGTACAATGCAGTTATAAAAAATATTTTTAAAATTTATTTTTGACAACCTGTTAAATTATTATAATTATGTTTAGAGTTTCCAACCAAGACATCAATTCTAAAACTGTAATTTGCTGGTAAGTAATTATTTTTCATTTCATTATTTATATATCAGAATGTGTACTTAATGAATTTATTTTAAAACAGTCGTATTTTTAAATTTATGAACCAAATTATAATTAGATTAAAATTAATTTTATAAATGGTTTAAAATTTCTACACTTTGATAGAAAATAAAAGTTGTCATTATTTATGTGAACAATTTTTAAATGTCATTCACAGGGGACCCCATACTATTTGCTTTTAATCATTAGTATTGATATTGTGAAAAGTTATCCCCCTTAGATCACTACAAGCCGATCATATGTGCTATTAAATTTCGAGATATTAATAATCTTTATTAATGCCATTAATGCCATTTTTTTCGGGAAATTCGCGAACATCCCTATAAACATTGCTTATGAAATTTTGTTTTGAAATCCCAGAATATGTATCGTTATCTTTTATTATAATGATACCTATTTCAAAATTCCATGTGATACTGTATGTAAAGAAAATATTAACATTTTGTTTTTGTGGATGTTAGTAAAGTAGCATGAAGCAAAAAGCTTGATTAAAATATTCATTACAATTATGTTTTTGTTCTTTTAACTTATTTTAATATGATGTAAACAGAATATGCCTCAAGTGTGCTAAAAATCATAGATACAAAATGTTTTTGCGATTATTTCATTATTTTAAGTCCTCTTTGTTTGTTTTTAATTTTAAAACGATTAGCCAGTATATGCTTAAAATCTTTAATCAAAATTTGGTGTTTCCACTATATATCATATTTGACGGCAAATAAACCCCCATCCTATTTTACAGCACTATGGAGTTAGTCTATATAGTAGTCTAGATAAACATTTAATCTACTAGATACCAAAAAAGTTTGAATAAGGCTTGGAAGATATTTCATAACATTTATGGAAGGCAGGTGAAGGTCTTATGCCATCAAATAGCATAATAATAATTTACATCTACAGCTGTTTGAAATGCCACAAATTTATAAATAAAACCATTTTATTCAGTTTTAATATTTAATTTATTTATTCAGAAAGTATTATGCTAAAATTAGTCATAAATTAAATCTAACTTAAAATTTGTTATTTCTTCATATTTTAATAAAAGTTCTAAAGTCCTTAAAAAGCTTTCAGAGCCTTTGAGAATTTTAGCAAAGTTTCTAATTTACTTTTATGTTGTATGATTAAATTTATTTTGTTTCTAATAAGATAAGAACCTTATTTTTTTTCCATTTTCAGTGAAGATTAATTGAAAGGCAAACATACAAAGCTTGTCTCCCTTTTAAATGTAAAAAATTTTAACTGTTAAAATAAAGTACACAATGACGAGCTTCATTTATTAATTTACATAAATACAATTGTTTAAAATTTAAATCATTATAGAATATATATCATAGCATAATGAAAGAGAAAGGAAAATCAAACAAACAAACTTAAGTGCAATTGCAATTACAATCTAAGGTCATTAACTCCTCCTAAAATGCTGATGTGTTATATTTTCGTTAAAAAAAAAAAAAAAAAAAAAAAGGAAACACCATGATGTTAAAAATTTTTATCAGCTCAATAAGAAAACAAAAAATATATACGAGAATGACTAAACAGGTTAAAAAAAAAGTTCTTATTTTGGGTCAGATTTGTGGGGAAGTGGGTCAGGCATTTCATTATCGTTTGTATAATTATCTTTATGAAATAAAGCTGAAAGAGTTTTAATTTTTATGGAAAGACTCAATTATCAAAATAAATTTAAGTTAATCAAAATATATTCAATTTGTATATTTTGAAAGGGAACAAGGAAGTTAAAATGTTACTTAAAAAATATGCTAACATAGAATTAACAGAAAATTACATCTATTTTTTTAAATTGCTAAAGTCAAAAATATTTCAATGAATGAAAGGATAAAGATAAACTTGCCCACTCATTAACATAAAGCATGGATATTTGCAAGTAGTTAAGGTAATAAAGACTATGATCATAGTATGTGAAAATGACGAAAATTATATTTTAGTTAAGGGAATATAGAATTAACAAAGAGAAGAATAAAGAGATTTTCAAATTTTTATATTCTCCTTTTAAACATTTAAAAAAAAAAAAAATATTCTTTAAGTGCTAGAAAGCAATTGTATCTTGAAGCTTCAATGCATACACTGCAAACCTTAAAAAATACAACACAAAATGTGTAAAAATTAAAAACAATTATATAACTTCCACCTTGCTGACTTAAGATGTGACACTGACATCTCCGGAGGTTGATCAAACAAAAAGAGAAAGAAAGAAGGAATAAGAGAGAGTCTACTAACTGGATGATAATTGTTGAAATTGCAGGAAGATGGATCAAAAGGTTGAGAAGAAAATTAAAAACAAAATGCATTAAAAAATCATGTTTTGAGATAATTCCAAGGAGAATCGAACCCAAATTTAATTAGATAATATTCTGTAAGATTGAGCAAACCCAATACCACCCACCCTTCCCTACTTCCCACTAATAAGAAAGGTATCCATGAAGATGTCAGATAAAATAAAAACATATGTTGTCGATAGAGAAATCTGGGTGGTCACCAAAATAACATTCATGATTCCTCTGGACAAAGAAAAAAAAAATCATCTGTTTTGAATCAACCACCCAGAAGAAAAGTATTCTCTCACGTTCATCATTATATTTTCAGTGACATTTGTCCAGAGAAAATTTTATATCCAAACATTAATTAGGATTCCCTTGGATACAAGTGGTAAGAAAAAAATGAATTACTATTTTGAAGTGACCATAGACAAGAAAGATGGGTGGTCTATTCACGCATGAAAAAAAAAAAAAAAAAAAAAAATGAATAAGACAGAGAAAAAATAAACTTTCATTTTAAGGAGATTCACTTTCCTTAAAATGAAAATTTATCTTTTCTGTCTTATGCATTTTTTTAGATTTTTATTTTATTTTTTTCCAATTCTTGAGTGGTCTGGTCAATCAAGAGATCCCCAGCATGAGGCAAACTTAAGGAAAGGATAAGGACTAATGACTGAAAATGCCTTTTGTCTTTGCTGTGCCATCTGGAAGTTGGATTTATCACTCCAGCCCAAGATGCATGCTGCGGTTGGCTGCTGATAAAGCGGAATTGGAAGAAGGAGAAGGAAAAGAGAGAGAGATTAGCACTACCTATATGAAATGATAGCAAGATGTAAAGAAAGATGGAGTTAAGGGGTAGCTTGATCCCTCTGGCCACTCTCAAAAGGGGACTGGACAACCCCAAATTTGGAAAAACACTTGAGTAAATGTATTTTTATATATGGAAATTTAGAAAAGGTTGATACTTCGAGTATGACAACCAAATCTAGATACTAGTCAACCCCACCCCTGCTGCAGGACTCCATATAAGCTGAAATTTTAGGACTCAAAGAAGAGAAGAACAGGAGACAAAACAAGAACAACAGGGAAGAGAGAGAGAGAGACACACACACACACCTGACCAAAGACCTTGTGTCGGACATGAAGGTCAGAACTTAGAAATTTACATTACAACTATGACTCCGAAGGAGATCCCAGTGTCACTTGATTATAACAACAAGTGGGAAGAGATAAAACCGTTGTATACAAATCATATATAAACCAAATCATTGTTAATTTTTAACCATCTTCACTTCAAGTTTGCCTCATCAATGATCTTCTTACCCTTTGAGATCAAAAACACAATGTGGCAGAGAAGTGAATGGTCGTGAACAGACAAACACTAGCTAAGTCAAGTGGAACTGTTCCACCAACATGATACCAGCAACAAAATGAGTCATGCAGTAAAGAGTAAAGAGTCAGCTGAATGGTAACCATAGTGGTCTGAAGGAACTTGAGAACCAATGACTGGGTGACATAATTAGTTACTGCTGACCAGGGTTGACGGGTGTTACAAATTGATTATTTCTAACTTTCATGAATTTGGTGATAGTAATTATGAGTTCAATCCCTTAGCCGGTTAGTGCAGACTTAAACTTAGTGACAACTAAGAAAGCAATAACTGAACAGAACTATACGAGAACAAGACAAGACAAATCTTGAAACATGGACAGTGAAATGAGAACAATCTACCCCTATAGATTAAATAAAGGGTTCAGTGTAAAATTCCCAGAAGGTTACCCAGATTGACAAGCACCTGAAGAAGGCTGGAGAGCACAGCAGCTGAAACGTTGTGAAAATAACAATTTTTATTACTTTGTTGAATAATGATTCATTATCAGTCAGTATTGTGACATGTGTGATACACGTTAGGCGATCATGTATCTTTCAATACATGACTGATGAGTCAGATTTTTTCCTGCTGTAGGTTGCCATTTCTTTCTGTGGTAGCCATCAAAGGCTATAGAACCCAGTCTGTCCTGCTATTTACCCATAGCTGGAGAGAGAAGAGGAGAATTCATACCTTTCCCAAGGGTATTAGCATGAATGTAATGGATCCAACTGGAATTCAAACTTGACTCTCCGATTCTTCAATCTAAACTGCTATCCATTATTCCACCATGTACTGGACACGGAGGTCAACACCGAGCAGCAACATTTGTTTCATTCTTGAGTGCAATCTTCAGGCCATATTACATATGTTCTATCCTTGATATCTAGCATTTTTACCCATAAATATAGCATACCTTAAGACTATATTTTTTATCCTATATATGTGATGGAGGTACAGTTGAGTAATGGATAGTGGCTCAGAATGAGGGATTGGAGAGCTACGTTCGAATTCCAATCAAGTTTGTTACATTCACTTACATGCAAGTAATATGAGATCAAAGGATAAGAAAGGTATGAATTCATCTCTTCTCCTCTGAGCTATGAGTAAGTAGCAAAATAGACTAGGCCCTATAGCCTTGGGTAGCAATAGATCTAGAAAGACAACTTTGAATTCAAAACCTGAAGAGGGATGCTTGTGGACCTTGAGGTGCACAATGTGCACCAGTTCTCTGTATTAAGCTTTTCCAAAATATGTGGTTGGTTCTGCATAAGCTTTCACCACTATAATCAAATCATATGTTTGGGTAGTCTCGTTGTTCAGTTTTAAGAATGGAGTTGCTGCACTTTCATTGAAAAATGACAGGAGAAAGTTCATTATATATATATATATATATAGGTAAAGATATATTTACTCTAATATGAAGCTAGGTGAAATGTGTTCAAAAAGAGTTTGTGTATTCCTAATAAGAGACAGTCATGATATTAGAACTATCAGATGGACATACAAGCATTAAAAAAAAAAGTAAAGGGTGAAAAAAAATTATTATAAACAATGTCACTGAATTTGGAAATTAATGTCTCAATACTCAAAAAAATGGCACAAATTCAAATATAATTCCTTTTAGAGATCCTTACAGTATTACAGATGAATATGAGACATTGATTTGAAAAAAGAAAATGATTACATGAAACAAAAGCTAGATTTTGAACAAAAGATTCCAGATATATTGGTTGGTAAAGGTTGAGTATGAATACATAAAGAAGCAATGAAAAAATAGGTGTAAACCCTTTACATTATATTCTGATATTCAAAAAACATACATTCCTCATGGTAAGTAGATTTTTAATTATTTAATTAAAATCAAGTTTAGATCAAGTTTATTAATCGAATACATTAAAGTCTCTCTTTTATTATGTATGAGAATTATTTTTTTTAAGTTATATCAAAGTAATTTTATAAATTAAAAGTACTTATTGTCTGTTGAAATTTGGTTAAAACAGCAATATAGTCAAATATGCTTATTGACTGTTTTATAAAGTTAAGCATATTTGACTAGGTATTTACTCTGTCTCCCCACTAAGATGAGTTGTGACACAAGGTCAGTTTTTAAGGTGGGGACCCGAGCATGTACAAAAATTGTCTGCACTGAGGCCAGCGCAACCGATGGTTGCGCTGGCCTCAGTGCAGACAATTTTTGTTTGGTGCGAGCACTGATCCCTCTCTCTGGTGCAATGAGAGGGTGCAGCCTCGAGCAGCTGTTCTCCAGGGCTGGGCACCTCTCAGTATAATTTTCTTCAGTTGTGACTCTGTCCTTTGATGGAGTCACCCTGAGTGCACTCTGCCCAAGGACAGAGACAACTGAGAGATGATAAATAATGTGCTACAAACCACTCAAGAGAGTGATTTATTTGACTTATTGGCGTTTTAACCAAATTTCAATCCTAGGCAATCATGATGATTTTTTAGAGTGACAAGTGAAAAAGGGAACTATTTTAGTTACAAGGATTTGTGAAATGAACACACACACATATATATATATATATATATATATATATATATATATAAAATAAGTTTTTGTGGTACAAAATTTAATAATAGCTAGGAAAAGGCAAAATTTATAAGGCATTTTTTTAAAAAGCTAAAAAAAAACGAAAACAAAAAACAACCGGTTTCGTCCCAGGACTTACCAAGTTTTTTTGTTTTTTTTCTATTTTCAATAGCTGTTATTTTTTGGCAAATATCAGGGTAATATTTGTTATCCGTCCTATTTTCTCTTCCATTCGTAAGGACGCCACAATCATCATGTTAATTCAGTGATTTATCAATATAAGTGTAGTTGTGGACTCGATTACATAGGGAAGACGTCCCGGCACTTGGATTCGAGAATAAAACACTTACCCCCCAGGATTTGAATCCGGCTACCAGGAAGAGCCAACTAGCCAATACTTCTGGCTCTGCTATTGCTGAGCATGTAATAAATAGCAGGAAATGTGTGGTTGATTTTAGTGCAGACTGATTTTCCATTTTATCTAGGTCCCACTCCACATTTCACCTCAAGGTTCTAGAGTCCTTGTATATCAGATCCTGTGGGCCTTCCCTTTGTAAACAGAGGGAATGCTTACTGGGTCTGAATGTTATTGGATTCTAGTTTCTTGAAATTCATATCCCCACCCCCATTCGTTAATTTAATTTACACGTTTTTATATTTTTTATTCCTAGAAAAATAAACTTGATAAATCCTGGGACGAAACCGGTTGTTTTTTTTCTTTTAGCTTTTTAAAAAAATGCCTTATAAATTTTGCCTTTTCTTAGCTATTATAATATATATATATATATATATATATATATATATATATATATATATATAAAAAGAAGAGGGTGCCGCAAACGTTTTTGGTTGTAATGTGGATTTATTGAGAAAAATATATACCTGTGATGAATACAATGATATTTTTTATGATCTATTTTTTCTAGAAAGAAAATTCGGATTGCCAACACACAAACAGAATGTCTCGTATCGAGAATATTCCACATTGAACATGAAGAAAAATTAATTATTTTTAATAATATGTAAAAATCTCCACTTTCACCTGAAGACGGTTGCGAGACCAGACCAGAAACACATGTCGTGAAATTATGTAAAACAAAGTATAATATTTTTTCTCAATAAATCCACATTACAACCAAAAACGTTTGCGGCACCCCTCTTCTTTTTAATATACATACTTTTCTCTCGTTGGAACCACTACAACATATTTCTTTTATATATATATATATATATATAATACTGTATTTTTATATTCATAAAAAATATCATTGTATTCATCACAGGTATATGTTCATTGTTTTTTCATTCTATAACTTCTGAGATTATATCTTGTTATTGATTGAATTACAGATGTCCTATTCTAAGATAAGTTTTTAGTTAAATATCTCTTGCAGCAGTGAAAAAAAAAAAAAAATCAGTGTAATGTTCTAACTCAGTGACATAAACATTTTGGTTTTTTTACTTTTCAGGCTCATTGTTTCATTATTATATTTTCTAGATTAGTTTTATTTAAGCAATACTTTGTGTTTAGTAAATTATGTTTTAGAAGTTCTTTACTTGAATTTTCTTTTATAAATTGTGTAAGGTGTCTTCTTTAAAATATCACAAAATATTATAATTCATTTTCACAAAAAGACAAAAAAAAATTATATACATTCATAGATCATTTGTAAATATCTCTCCAACCTAAATGAAAATTTTTCCAGTTTAACTGTTACCATCATTTTGTATTGTAAAAATGATACTCATTTTTCTAGAAATCACTTTCTGTATGAGTTCACTCTTTTTTTTTTCTTTTCTTTCATTTGCTTAAAAATCAAACAATAGAAATGATGTTTTATAAATGATAATACATGAAACAATATATGAAAGAAAAACCTCAATAAAAATATGTCTGGAATTATTTTGTGTTACAAAACTCTAATAAAAATTTTTTTTTGCATGTGTGACTTCTCCTAGGCACTAAAAAAATAAAGCTAAAGTTATATTCTAATACTCTGCCATATTTAACAGGAATTGCAAAGTAAGATCATAATTTTCCTAACACAAAAAAGAATCAAATAAAACAGTTAATTTCTAAGTAAACAGCAGTATTGGAGATTTCAGATTTTGCATGAAGTGATCAGTAATTAAATCATATTGTAACATTTACAGAGAGATCATTGGTTTACTGTTCTTAAATATTAATTTTGAATGTATTATCAATAAAATGTACAACAGAATATGACATTCATTTCAGTGATTCAACAGATTGACTCTAGTATTGATAGAGAATGCTGCTTATGGCAGTCTACAGAGGATATGAGGCCAGTAACTGTGTTATATTAAGCATATAGTGTCTGGTGATGGCCTTTGGCAAGTTGTCTTTTGGAGATGGGAAGTTGCATTCCAATGAGTGTTGTAAACCCAGGCTGTTATGGCGTCTAACTGATGAAGATGTCTCTTTAATGGGCTTTCCTGTCCTTTTCTTAGGCTCAGATCCGCTCCAATTTTTATTTTGTTTCTTTAGGCGGAATGGGCGCTATTGGGTGGAAATTCTGGATTGTATTTTTCTTTGAGTGTGTGAGTAAAAACGGAAGCTATGTGTGGAGCCTATGTACAGTTGATGGAATTTTTAGTTCAGTCTTGGGTTTCAGAGCATTCACATCCAGCCAGTGGTGGAAATTAGTGTAGCATGAATCAGAAGATGATCTGATTTTAGGAAGAAGATAACAACTGCACCTTAAGATCAAATAAGGACTTGTTTTTGAAATTATTTGTAATGTTTAGTCATACTACACTTAATAGCTACAGGTTGGATCCAGACTAAATATTGGTATTTTAAATGGTCTGTTTCTTTAAAAAAAAAGAAAAAGAAAGAAAATGTTACTTAGCCCCTAGTATTAAAATGGAACTAGGGACAACTTAATATTAAGCTAAAATCAATAATGTCTTTAATGTTATGCACTCACATGTTCAGTAACTATTTTTTAATCATTTCTCTCCCAAGTAAGGCAATAAAGCCACTAAGATACAAGGGGTTCCAGACTGTGAAAGAATAAGAGAAAAAGAAAAACATTATTAAGGAGGAAGAACAATAAAAGAACAGAGTATCAGAAGAGAGTTCCATAAGTGAGAAGTGCAAGAGAAGAATGCTAGCATAGAACATACATCTACAAATTTCAACTGTAAACTGATGAGATCTAGCTGCCAATTTAGTACTGCACTTAAATTTATAAAGTCAGAGTACCAAAGAGGAAAGATCATCAAAACAATTACCATGAAAATATTACATGTTATTAAATGTTACAGCAGTGGGAAAGTGACTGAAACTGAGACGCCAGGTCAGGACTGATAACATTGCAGATTCTTCTCTGGATTTTATCAATAATCTCTAAATACATAGCAGAAGCACCAGATCAAATGTGATAGCAATATTCAATGCATGGACGAATGGTAGACTTATAAATGTGTAAGATAGGTTGTAGTAAGAAAAACTGTCTAGTATGAAACAGTGAAACAATTTTCCAAACAGCACTTCAATTCAACTGTTCATCATCATTCATTGTAAGTATGACACTACTAATAAATTCTCCCTTTTTAATCATCTTACAACCAATCTTGCTTTCATTTTTTTTAAATAGAAGTTAATTTAGTTCCTTACTTCACTAAATTAAGTAGCAATCAAAAAGCAGAGGTATAGTAGCTTTTAATCACACAGGATATGTTTTGTTCTAAAATTATAAACCTGTATGCTTTCAGATACGCAACTATTGAATCATCTCAGTCATGTTACTCATCTGAAAAGTATTCATCATTTTTAATATCTTTTCAGAGTTTGTTCCATACTCAGTAAAAAGTCAAGTGAGCAGTCTGAGTTCTGAAAATAAGCTTATCTCCAGACAAGTATTGATTGGTAACAGTGTTTAGTATGCTAGAAATTATTTTGGATGAATAGTGATAGGTTTAGGGTAGAATAAAATAAACAGAAAACAGTCCAAATTAAAAAAAAAAAAAAAAAAAAAAAGAAGGCATAATGGTATCATAAAAATTTATTCCAAATTCACTATTTTCTGGTATTTTAGTTATTTTAACTTCTACTGAATTCTAATTTTTTATGTTGCAATGACATTTATTGGCTGGTTGATGCAGCAATATTCATTAGGACATATTTTGGTTTTGTAATAATATAGTGGAATAGGTGTTGCTCTCAGTTTTACACCAGACTAAGAATATCAGGTGCAGAGTAAACAGGAGATGAAGATCCACAAGATTCCTATTGTCAGTAGTGACTCCAAGGGATGAGCATCTGTAAACCTGGTTGTGTATATGTGCACCCATGAGAAAAACTGTCAGACAGATATAAACAACTACACCATAGAAGAGTAGAGAAGTTTTCTCATATACTATAGATCAAGAATGTAAGGTCCTCATTCAAACCAGGTGCCACTCACTCACACACACCGGTTAAGAGTAACTGTTGAAGTATTGGAATAAAAAAAAGAATGTAATGTTAAGTAATAAAAGATTCAAGTCTCATCATTTAATCAGCACCCCAACTTCATTACAATTTCTTTGAAGTTGTGAGAATAGTATACATTTGGTGTATGGAACAAAAGGTCATAATGGCTAACATTCAATCTTCAGATGTATAGCCTAAAACCAACAGTAAATGAAGAATTGATACAGAAGATTAGATAGTTCTCTATGGTAAGACATTAGTTTCCTTTAGTCAGCACACATTACAATAACTGGAATTGCACCATTGCTTAAGTATAAATATTTAAAATAAGAAAGAAAAAGATAGGAAGTAAGTTTAAATTTAACGAATATCATCTAATAGAAAGATAACAGAAAGTGGCTAGAAAAATAATAGAATTTTGTTAAGAAACACATTTGCAAGGCCTTCAAATACAAAATAATTTGCAGCCTTCACATGAAAGAAATATGAATTTCTAAAGCTGACATTACCTGTTTTTCTTGAATAGCTAATAATGACCAGAAACAATGCAACCCTAATTCAATGTGTCAATGTGGAGTCAGTCACAAACTAGAGCATTCAACATGTTACCAAAAAATATTTCAACCCCATTTGTATATATATATATATATATATATATATATATATATGTATGTATGTATGTATGTATGTGTGTGTGTTTAAGAGACTAGAATTAAAATACTATTTTAACAATATTTTATACATTTAAAATTCGCTGATCAGTTGCTAAATGAAAATAACATATGCACAAAGTGGTCAATAAAGATTAAACTAACAGAAATAATGACAAATTATTTTGTAATAAAATTAATTTAGCAACAGTGTCCTTCCTCCAACAATTAACCATTACCCTTTAAGACTTTGTACGCAAAGCAGTGGCATAGCTTGGGGGGGAGGGGGATGCGGACTGCCCCGGGTGCCAGCACAGGAGGGGTGACACAATGTCACCCCCAACAAAATTTTTCAACCAGGCTAAGGTGCCAAAAATAGTCTGAAAACAGTGGTGGAGACACAGGGTTTCGCAGGCGGGCATATGACACCCCCGGAAATAATTTATGACCCCCCAGTTTTGTCCTCCCGTCAGGAATTTTCTAATAAATTGTCGGGAAATTTGTGAGTAGGAAAAATAGCAATGTTTTCAGCTTTCATGTGTTTCAGTTGCTACAATTTTGGTTACTAACAAGAGACATTGTTGTAACATTTTATCGGATGATATGGTGTTTTAACTCTCCATCATTAATAACAACAAAGCGAAATATGAAGCCAAAAGTGCAACAATTTCAGTCTTGCCTGTGTATCAATTCGCTGAGATATAATTTTCTATTGAGTGAGTGATATACTTTTGAATATATCTACTAGTGTTGGGACGATTAATCGGAATCGAGAATCAGAAAAATCGGAACTTTTTGGGGTATCGGAAATGATATCAGAATCGGAAAAATTTGTGCCTATTTTCCAATTCCAAAAACGATTCTTTTAAACTTTTAACAATTTTCCATTATTGGTACTAATGATAAATATTTATTGTTTTTAAATTATGACTAAAACTAAAATCATAATAACATCAAAATACGATGTAAATTTATTTTACTTGTATAAAGAAAAACAAAAAAATAAACTTTGCATAAATTCTCTAGGTAACCTTTAAAAGAATGCAGTTGATTTACAATGTTCCGAAAAATGCTTAAAAATTAAATAGAACATTTTTGTCAAGAAAAATACTTTCAAACATCATTGATAATTAAATGGTACCCAGAAAATGATGCAACAGAAAATTACGTCAACCATGAGCCAGTCGAGACTGTCGGATCTGGCTGTGCTGTCCATTGAAAACGAGCTTACAAGACAAACAGATTTTGACGATGTCATTGACCAGTTTGCCACAATGAAAACAAGAAAACATTCATTCTAAGACCATAGTATCGAATGTCATTCTTTTGTGTATTGCCATGTTTTGTATTTGGTTGTTCTGAAAGTGAACAGTTGAATTTTAAAAATCTTTTGATTATTTTGTGGTATTGGATTTTGTCTTGGATCATACATGTAAACAGTAATGTACCGGTCAGTAGAGTAAAGTAGAGGTAGAGCATGTATGAAAATTTAGCTACAGCTAACCATTCAGCATAGGGTGAATCGGGGTCATTGGGGTGACATTTGAGCGGACCGCCCCGGGTGACGTTTACTCTAGCTACGCCACTGACACAAAGTATTGAATGTTTCCTTAAAAAAAAGTGCATAATCCTAATGTGCATTACCAATTAAAATAATGAATCAAAATTCTTTGTTTCAAATTAAATTCTTCAAGCAAAGTAGATAGTCTTACAATTTGCTTAACAAGTTATTTACTAAGCATTGCTTATTTTGATACATGGTCACAAATATGGAGCACCTAGTGAGGATCAAACTCACTACTCAGTATTAATGATATTCAAGACTGGCTTGAGAATTATTACTCCATAGAAAAAGTACCCAGTTTGCTTGCCAATTCACCAACAATAATTTGGAATGATTGCCAAGATAACAATAAACATTTTCAATAGCAAATCATTAATCTATATCAATGAGGCTGACCTACCTTACTTATACAGAATGCGATGGATGAATTATCATCTAAATTACACAAAAGTGAAAATAAAACTAATATCTCATTTTAACAGATATATTTACCAAAATTATATAATATATATTGAAATACTAAAGAGTAAATTTATTTATTAAATAAAATCGCCATTGTCTTCAACCAATTCTTTTGGATGGCCTCATTGTTTATGTTGGTGAATGCTACCATAAACATTGCCTTCAGTTCATCTTTGGCATTACAAAGAATTTTGTTGGTCTCTTGCTCAACTGTGCCCCACACATAATAATCAAGGGGGTTGTAGCCTGGGGAGTTAAGTGGCCAGATGTAAGGGTTGCTGTGATCTCAGAAAATGTCTGACAGACATAACTAGGTTCTCTTGCTTGCTTGTACCTGGTTCTTTTTTATTGGGGGATCTAGGTCTGAGCTCATCTTCATTCTGATCTTCTGATTCTATGTCAGATTGTCAGAGTCATGTGTACTATCCTCCATAGTTTCTTTCCTACTGTGTTTGCTTTTGCCATCAGAAGCACCCATCTGTTGTTCCCTATCAGGTTCCTCCTCGGTTTTTTTTACTTCTTCCATCTAGACTTCTTCATTGTCAATTCTAAGTCTTATTTGATCAGTGAGCCAGCATAAATTCTGTCCATTTGTTGTTATTACAGCTGTATTATGTCTTTTTTGAACAATAAAAGTTTGCTTTTTTGGGACTTGATTCTCTGTCTTTATTGTACCATATTTTTTGTTTGTTGAATAAGACATTGTTATAGGAGATCTAATTTGTCCATATCTCTAAGATGAGGTATTATGATTATTTACATTATTTGAACTGTTATCCTCATCTTCATTGCCATATTCACAACATTTTGGCCATTGTATGATCCAGCCTTCTTCAGGTGATTGGAAGAGGCATGGCACATGGAACTAGAACAATCTACCCCAGTGAATGAAATAAAGGGTTTGGTTTGAAATAAAGGTTCAGCCAAAACATTGTGAATATGGCAACGAAGATGAGGATAACAGAATATTGTAAATAGAGATCAAATTTGTCTACCCATCAATGCAGAAGGACTTCTCACTTTGTGAAATGGTTCTCAGTAATAGTCTCAGTATGTAACTATCTATGGTGTCTCTGGATGGGGAAAATACCTTCAACCACATTTTTACCATCTACATCATTCTTTCTGCAATTCCATTCAATTGCAGGTGGTATGGTGGTGTCTTATAAGGGAGGGACCCAATTTGTTTTAACCACAAAACAAAATTCTAGGGCAAGTCAGACATTAATGTTTTGGGCACCCCATTTCTGGAAAATATTACTCATACTATTTGCTTTACTATGGATGCCTTTCTATCCTGAACCCTAACAACTTCAGGCCACCCAGAGAATGAGTCAACTGAAATTAAAAATAGTCCTATGCCTTTAACATGTGCATGATCCATCTGAATGCAAGTCATGACTCTTTTCCTTTAGGTCATGAGTGTATCTTGGTTTGTTGAAAGTTCTTTATTTTCATACATCACATGAATACCAAAGCCACCACACTTCTAATTTTAATCATCTGCGTTGCTGTTATTCTACAATGAACATCATCATGTACACTTTTTATTACATCTTTTCTTAATCTTTCTGGTGGTATTAAAACACCTCCATTGCATATAAGACCCTTCTCTAGTTAACCTGTGCCTTATCTTTTTATCAGCTCTCTCTGCTCCAGAACAATCACTTCATTTGTTTATTTTTTTTATTCCATATGCAACTTTGCTTAACACTTGATCCTGTAAGATTTCAAATGCAAGAACATTTAGGACTAATACATAAGTTTCAATCCAGTACAATATTTTATCTTCTGAATTGTCTGATCTTTCTAATCGTTCATTGTTGAATTTCAGCTTGGTAGCACATCAGCATGTGGAATAGTGTTTCCTTTCACATATTTGATGTCAAAGTCAAAGGTTATGAGCTTTATGGACCATCTTAAAATTCTAGATGTGACTTTAGGTAACTCCTTACTGGGGTTAAAAATAAATTCTAAAGGTTTATGGTCATATTTCAACTTCCTACTTAATAAAGACTGGCAAGCTCTATCTGTGCTCCATATGATAGCTAACACTTCTTTTTCAATGTTTGAAAGGTTAGCTTCAGCTGACATTAATCTTCTAGAATGGTACATTATAATGTGACCTTCTTGAGACAAAATCGCTGATATGACACACTCACTTGTGTGCATAATTTCTTTCTTTTTAGGGTCAAAAATTTTTTATAAGTGTTTTCTTTAAATTTTCAAATGCTATATTCTGTCATTGAGTTCATTTAAATTCAGTATTCTTTTTATGTAAGGGTTCTATTAATTCATTATATTTTGGCAAATATCTGCTATAAAAATTGTCTAACCATAAAAAAAATTCCAATTCTTTTTTATCTGTAGATGTAGATATTTTCTTCATCAAATTTGTGTTTGGTGAAATTCTGTCTTTAGAAATCTAGTATCCCAGATACGCTATTGTGTCAATTTAATACACATTTATCCTTGTTTATTGTCATCCCAGCATTTTTTAATTTGTTTAAAACATAATCCATTTTTTGTTTTAACTCTGTTTTACTGGAAGCACTGATACATATATCATCTTGATAAATGAACATATTCTTAATATCACCAGTTAGTACATTTTCAATTGCTCTCTGAAAAATAGAACTTGCAGTTTTTACACCATAAGGAATATGATTCAATATGAGTTAACCTATTATGGAGTTAATTGTAGTAACTTTTTAAAAGATTTTTTTTTAACTATTTGTATCTGGTTATGCACAAATTTCATTCCCAACAACATGTGAATAGCAGTTTCAATGTTAGAAATAGAGAATGAGTCAGAGCATATTTTGTAATCCGTATATAATCTTAAATCTTCATCTGGTTTTCATAAAACATCAAGGGATAAGGCCCAATTCCTACCACCAGAGGGAGCATGCTCTAAAATTCCTTACTCCACTATTGTTTTCAGTTAAGCAACAACCAAAGGTAGAATGTGAGTGGGCAGTCTGTGAGATTCAAAGTAAGAGGAGTGACTATTTTCCTTTTAATTGAATGCTTGCTTTATACACTTTTAACCTTCCTGTCAGTTCATTCTGACTTCACACTTGATTAATTTTGCTGTATCAACTTTTAAGACATTGTAGCTGAGTTATCATAATTCACTTCTGTTGCACCAGCAGTGTCCCTTCAAGTAACTGCCCAGTGTTAACAAATGCTGGCTTTTATGCTGTCTATTGAAGTCACTACACAGATTTTCAGTTACATATGCCATTACCCAGTCTGTGCAGACTGTGTCTCCTGTGCACAGCACAGGTAATTTTATGCCACTTACATTGGGGGGAGGGGGTGGTAAAAAAGGCTATGTCCACTACCCACTCCACCTAATCTCACTGTCACACAGGTAGAAGCTGGAGGGTTCTTTTACATCTGCTGCTTCTTTGAAGATGCAGTTTGGCAGGTTCACTTGCTTCTTGAGGCAGCCCTGTCATGATCTGCCAACCTTCATTGTTGTCACTGTTGCTCAATCGGTTAGAGTCAACATCTGTTGAATGGTCATCTTTGTCCTTCATTACAGATATGTACATCTCATCATCACCTGAAGCGGTGGTTTTGTCTTCCACGGAATTGCTCACCATATGAGGAAAAGGGCAGAGGTCTCTCACGTGGCATGCATTCCATCCACATAAACTGCTCGAGGACTTAAAAATCTGGTCACTGTCCCTGTCCTCCATTTCCTCATGCATCTGTTTGGTGGATTCCTTACTAGCACATTATCCCCTTTCTTGTAAATACCCTACTCAAACTCAGGCTTCTTTTTACACTGGGGTGTCCACTGTATGAGTGTATTTGTCTTATCTATTTTGGTTCCATGCTGCTGCCAGTCACAGAACATACCTGTAGCACAGCTTCTGTCTCATTCTTCATTGCTTCCAGCCACCCCTGTGGGACTATGGTGCTTCTGTTTGCTTTGTTCTGACAAGTGTAATCTCCATACTCCTTAACCAACTTCAAAAGGGTTTGCAGCCACCTCCTGATCAGCCTCTCATTCACAGCCTTAGTGCTCACTCTGGCTTTGCTTGTCATCATGTTCATAAGCCATTGACACACACACATACACAATGAATCAGTTTTTAAATGTACAGTCTTAGCTTCCCAGTGTATAGCCAGGTTTACCCCTTTATAATAGCATCTAGCTCTGTGAGGTTTATGTGTTGTGTGTCCGACTTTAGTCACAACCAATATATGTCTTTGATACTGGACTCATGCAATTCAAGCAAAACTTCAGTGGTCAAACAAAGAACTTGCATCAACCCACAAATCAAGTTCTTTGCTATCAATGCACCACTCACTTCTACACAGGTCGCTTTGCCTCACCCTGGTAATACTCTCTGTCAGCATCCTTTTTAGCAGGGCATCATTGGTTCGATCATCCCAGCCTTTCATCACTGTGCTTGCCTTCACTTGATGACACCAGCCATCCACAGACTGGGTGGTCTCCAACAAGCTGGCCACAAAAACAGAATAGCTTCCTTCTGATGACCACCTCTGGGATTTCAGGAAGTGCATTCCTGTGCTTCCAAAGTAGAACTTTGTCTTCCTCCAGACAATTAAGCCAAGTACCCAAGCTCCATTTTTTGGTTGCTCTAGAAATTTGCTTGTCAGTCCAAAGTGTGACAGATGTTCAGCGGCACTAGTTGTGGATGTGATATCCTCATTTATGTACAAGTCATCAATGTAAACTGAGGTTGCCTCTCTGATTTTTCATCCTGAGATATCATGGCATCAATGATAGATCTCATTATTTGTGGGGGCAATATTCAGCCCAAATCCCAATCTGGTCAGGCAGTGCCTTCTGCCTTGAAAGATAACAGTTTGGTATGGCCAAAGTCATTCATTGATGCATACCTGCAGATAAGCTAATCTGAGATCTAGCAGTGCGACGTTTAATCCTTTGCATCTACATTCTCTTTGTAGGTGCAAACATCAACATCTGCAGTGTACACATCAACATGGAGGTTCCCTGTAGTCCATTATGGGATGCACTTTTGACTTGATTTGCTGCATGACAGCCATCAGTGTAAGTAGCCCTCTTGGAGTGGGGGAAGCTTCTCCTTGTCAAATAGGATAAGCCAACTCTTCTCAATCCATTGTTGCAACTCCCTCACGTATGATCCTCTGATTTTCATTGGCACAGTATGGTTTTGAAACTTGCTTGGCATTTGGCCTTCTGCACATTTCCAGGAAGGAGTCCATTCATTCCACTGCTGATCAAATTCCACCCGAAAATCAGGTTCTTCAATTGAGAGTACTGGTGCAGTGGCGCACAAAGAAACTGTTTCTTGGGTGAATCAAACTACTCCTTAAAAGACATTTTGCCAAAAGCCTCAATTGCATCTCTTCAATGGTCAATCACAAAGAGCAATTTCATGCAACTTGGCAACCACTTGACAAAAACACATGCCAAGCCAAGGTTGCTGATGCCCACAAACAAAAAAGCCAGTCTGCATAGTTCTACCAAGTACACATCAACAGATTCCCCTGGACAAATGCACTGCTCATAGAATTGTTCATACACGACAAACCCATCTGTCATGAATGCTGTGTAAAAGGCCAATTTTATGTGTCCAACATCTGCTTTTTCCTCTTCACTTAAATGCTGACAGACAGCAAATGCCCTACCCTACAGTCTTAGAGGAATCACACATTCTGGCGGCTTCTCTTCACACATCTTGCAATTGAGTTTCACCTTTTCTATCCATTTGACCACATTTGTCCCAGACGTTAAACTGTCAAACTCTGACATAAAATGGATATCAAACTTTCCCTTCAACATAGTTTGCAATATTGCTGAAATATCTTGTTCGGTGAAGTAGCAGATAAAAAAGGTCACCCCAACCAGCTGCTACCTGTGCGATAGTGAGATTGGGGGGGAGTGTATAGTGGACACAACCAGTTCCCCTGACACAATCTGCGTGTAGCTGAGTTATTGTAATTTGATCCTGTTGCACTGGTGACGTCCCCTCAAGTAATTGCCTGGTGTTAACAAATGCTGGTTTTTATGGCATCTAGCAAGGTCACTATAAGGATTTGGGATTATGTGAGACATCACCCAGTCCATGCAGATTGAGTCTCCTGCACAGGCAATCTTATGCTGCTTAAGCTAGAGGCACAGACTGTGTCCACTACAGGCATCTATTCCAACAAAGCAACCTAACATTTTGATGAAAGAGCCATTGAACTCTCTTAGTTTCAGATAACTTTCCTTTAATTTGGGTTTGCCTATTTCTTCCCAGAAATTTATTAGGATTAAGATGACATCACTCTCAGTATCTACTTGCACAGAAAAAGTTATACCATGTAATTTTTTCTCTGGACTTTTCGCTTTAGTCTTTGTATCACATATACATCAGTATTTTCCTGAGGTGGGGAGTGGTAAATTTTCCACACTTTTTATATTTGCAAACAGACTGGAAATGATCTTCCTTCTCGCAATTTCAGTATATTTGTCCAAAAGCTGGACATTTTTTCTAGTCCTGTTCATTGCAGTGCTTGCATCGTATGCTTTGGCATTGCTCTTAGATGTATTGAATTTATCAATTAATTGTAATTGTTGCAGAATCTGTACACATGCATCTAAAAACATTTTAATTGTAATTGTTCTAAAATTTTGTGTTTATACAAAGCATCAAACTATTAATCTCAACTGTATTGACTTGCCATCTATGGTCATTTCTCCCATGCCAAGTTTTTTAAACTCACAGAATCTGGAGACCTCTCATAACTTGTGTATATACTATATTTCTAGTTAGCTCTTGTTCTTTGTCCTTTCCACAGTAACCACCTATTTTTTTTTGGTTGCAAGTTATTTTTTTATAATGTCTGAAATTTCTGAAAACATTAAGTCCTCTAATTCTTTGGGATGCATCACAGAGATCTTTTTAATGGCCTCATAGCCTGCTGAAGCCAAAAAGAGATTTGTAATCTCGTTCTCTTCTCTTGCAACTCTGTTGTCTCTTAACTTTCTGGCTTCAAACCAACAAATCCATGTTTGTACAAAATCTGGTTCATCCAACAGTATTAAAGATCCTATTAGTGATGACATGTTGTGTTGTCTTCCAGCCTATGACATGGAAGTAATTGTTCCCATGTTGACTGACTTATTTGTAGTCATTTGACTTTATACAAAATAGGGTAAGTCCATTTTGTATATCTGACATTTTCTTCATTTATTTTTATGGCTTATCAACCTTTTGCAGGATATTTGAAGCCAGAAACTATTTTTAGATTGTAAAAGATTTTTGGCAATACTAACGATTTACTTATACAAGTCCTACTAATTAACCCATAGCTGGGAAGAGAAAAGGTGGATTCATATTTTTTCTAAGAGTATTTACATATAAGTGAATATTATGAACTTGACTAGCATTGGATCTCAGCTCTCTAATTTCCAATTCCGAGCTGTTATCCATTACACATGTATATCCAAGCTTACAGCACCTGGTATTCTCAAGCAGTCACCCATCTAGGTACTCACCAGGCTCGACATTGCTTAACATGTGATTGTATGAGAACTGGTGTTTCAACGTGATATGTCTGTAAGCCCTGACGATTAAGCATGTCTGACAAGTTTTATTAACAGGAAAGTAACCATTTAATACTACTTCTTTTTTCCTAATGTCCCCCAATACAAGGCCCAAGGGCCACTCAAGGTAGAGGGTTACTGTGTGGAATTATATTAGCATAAGAAAGAAAAGATATCTAATTCTAGACTTGAAGAGGTCAGGATTTAATTAGTGAATAAAATTTTAGAGTTCAGATGAAGACGTTAGGAGTATAGAGTTGAAATAGACTTAACAAGGGACTGGAAACCCAATCTTAAGCAGGAAATAAGTGTTAAACCTCTACTCATGTTCAAAAAAACAGAGAGGAGTGTGAAGCAGACGATAGTCAAACCTATCTACTCCTATTTCTGTGAAGGGTATGTAATTAAAGAATGATAAGTCCAAATTCATTATGAGAAATAAATATCACAGTTGCTGTTAAAGTTTCATATTGCCAGGGGATATGATAAAAATCTTTTTTTTTATTATATATATATATTTGGGCTTTGAACAGTACTCAGAAGCATCCCTTACTGAAATATTTATAGATAGACAAATAGTGAAAACAAATACAATCTAAAAGTAGTGTTTTGAAAGCTGAAATTTAGTCAATAATCTGTCTGAAATAAGAAGAGGTCAGCACATGGTCTGCTTTTGTTGATCCCCAAACAGTTGCCAGTTATAAAAACAGAAATGAGGAAAATAAATATTTTATGGTCAATAAAATGGTAAGCCAGGGGGAAAACTTTAGTGAGAGAAGAAAGAGAAATGGAGGTATCTAGATGCCACTTGAAGAAAAGCAAAAAGAATTTTCTGTAGTAGTTTCGGCCCATTAGCACTACTGTGATTTTAAATACACAAATTTGATTTTTCAAAGACAGAAACACTAATATGAACCAAAAACAGTTTTCTTTATTATAAGAGGTCAATTTAGTAACTAAAATCACAAATAATATATATTCTGAAAACCAAAACCAAGAATTGTTTTCTACATAATACTGATTCATATAAAATCAATGAATCTATTTAAATATTCTGAAAAATGTTTCCTATTTTCATAACAATCAGAAATTTTTTTCTCCAATATCCAATAACAACAGGCGACTTTTGCTCAGAGGCAAATTAATTTTTTTCTCAGCTAATGATATAATAAAGAACTATTTGAAAGAAACTTGTGGAAATCTATAAAAGACTATGAATCTTGTTATAATATTTTCTTGCTACTTTCTGAATATTTTAATATTTAAAAATAATTTTTTTAAGTAGTTAAACCAGGTTTATCTATACAAACAAATATTCATATCTGATTTTTCATAAAATATTAAAAAAAAATTAATAATAGCAACTTACCAAGCAAGCAGTTATTATAAAGAGAAGCTGATTCTTCTGGGATTGAGAGGTGATCGTTATTTGCTGGAACAATCTGATCATGGTAATTTTCTCGCTTCTCATATGAACATTCACTACATTGTGAATCTTTATGAAAACATTCACTTTCTCTCACTTGCAATCGAGGCCTTTTTATAACTTTATATTCATTATACTGTTCATTTTCATCCATTTGTAACTCACTCAGCCTCTTTGTTTTATTACCATCTTGCTCTGCTCTTGATTTAGATGGAATACAATTTTTTTTGTTAGATTCAGAGTCAGCAGATAACACATAATCTTTACAAAGGAATGGTTGTTTTCTTTTAAGAGAAATAAAACAAGAATCTTGAACCATGTTTGCCCAATAATTATAATCAGGATTTTGGTATTCAGAACAATTAATATTTCCCTCTATTGAAACAGATGATTTCATTTGAGCTGAATTTTTGTTTTTCCTTGATGCTATTTCTTTCCAACTAGAAGCATTCAAATGATTGTCATTAGTAACAAAGGATTGAGATTTGGATTCAATAGCATTACAAGAGTAGACTACTTCATTTAGATTGCTTAAGCTAGCAGTGATTAAGTTCTCTTTCAAGGAATCAGATTTGGATGGAACTGGAATATCAGTAATGTGTCTATTTTCATTTGGCAATGTTGAAACGTGCAATGGTTCTTCATGAGGTTGTGCCAAAGGCTTGTAAGTGACAATCCTACTATTTGCATCTAATTCTTTTATATGTATTGTTGCTTGGAAATTTGAGTAGCTACCAGTGTACTGAACAGAGATCAGACTTTTGTCTGACAATTGAGCTTTATTACCCAAAGCAATTGATTTTTGAGTCTTGTATTCACTGTTAAATCCATGCTGATATGGGCTGCAAGAGATCATGTGCTCAGGAAGATAAGATATACTTTCTGAACTGTACAGGAACATAGGCATCAATTTCTTTATATGCATAGCAATGGTTTGTACATTAAAATTTATCAAGAGTGTAGTCCAGGGTTCTTTACAGAGTTTATATTCTTCATTATATATATTTGATAAACCAAATGTTTTTATATTTGCATTGATGGATTTTATGCTTCTCTCAGATTCAGCATCTGAATATATTGCTTTATTAGTATATTTGATGCTGTGGGGACAGTTTGTGGAAAAATAAGATTCATTATTTTGGTAATGTTTCTTATGTAAACCAAACAGAAAATTACATGTGTCTATGATTTCAATCTTTCTGTCTTGAATATCTTCTTTTTTTTCAGTAAATTCAAAAGACATATCCATAAACGTATTGTCCTCGGTGTCACAACTTGTGTGCTTAAATTTCTTTATCATCTGACTTTGACATCCATCAGAATTAGACATATTATTATCATCACATGAAACCCACTTTATATTGTTGTTGCTTTTGCTAATAACAAGCTGACATGGGATTCTGACAGAATCTGCAAATTGTAAATGCCAGTTCAGATTTTTACAATTGAAAAGGCAAGCTTCTATATCTTTTATTGGCTTTTCAACTATTGATAATTCGAAACCCCGTAAATTAATCTGCTTTTTCACTGAGCTGAAGAAGCTTTTTGGAGAATTCAATAAATGCTGGTCACCAATTTCATTCCTCACCTCAATATTTTTTTCATCTGACAAATCAAAAATAGTATTCTGATACAATTGGGAATTTTGAAGCTTTAAATAAAGCAAAGTTTTTGTTGCTACACTTTGTTCTTTTTCATCCATTTCCTTTGTGATTTTCTTAATTTCTACTTCATTTTCAAAATTTTTTATTTCACCAATGAACAATGTTTTACTTTTGCATTTTGCAAGAGAAAAGCATTTTTTCTGTTTTCTCTGCAACTTCTCTGCTAATTTCCACAGATGAAAATCAAAAGGCTGAAGCAATATTGAATATTGGAAAAATCCAATAATATGCTCAAACAGTTCTGGGATTGAAATTGCTGGCAGATTAGAAGCTACATAAAAATTAACTTTAGAAATGGAAGAATCAATTCTGGTACAGTTCCATGGGATGAGCTTATGTGTGGGCAGATTAAAAATGTATTGTTTACAAATATTCAATTGTCTATCAGAATTCCTTCTATCAATTTTTTTGGTAAAGTCATTTAAGGAAATACACTGGAGAACTGGTAAATCTATAACACATAATATTTTCTCTCTAAATGTATTCATAAAAAGGTAACCTAACTCAGTTTTATTGAGTAGATTTAGAAGATTCTTGCTTTTCTGAATTATTCCCGATTGATCTGCTCCACCAATAACATAAAACAGTTTCTCTTGTTTCTGCATAAGTTCTTGGCAATCTTCAGCTAAAATTTCTCTTAACCTCATTCTTATGTGGTTGTTCATTTAAATAAACAGAGATTCTTTCTAGATAGGATTGACTTGGATCTGATAAACTTTGAATTGTTGGCAGCAAGACCTCTATAAGCTTTTCTTTTTTTGTTTGCTTATTGATCTTCAAGTAATCACCTGAATGGTTTCCACACAACAGTAGTTCTTCTTGTCAGAAAGTAAAGAAATTAATAATTACTTAGTGCTTCTTATATTCTTTACAAGGATTAAAAAGTTTCTTTTTCAAGCCAGGATTTCAAGTAGAATGCAGAAAAATAATATATCAAATGAAGAAAATGGAGTTCTATTAGAAAATCATCTTCAATTGCATATTATTGAATTTTATACTTGTTTATTAATTTGAATTTTATACATTTGGTATTATTTTTCTATATTCCTGTTTTATGCTTTTGGTATTCTTTTCTATATTCCTTTCTCATTAATGATTGCATGAATCTGAAATGAACAATAAATAGTTTGAATCATGAGAGTATAAAAGGGTGTTCAATAAGAAAAAAATTATTCAAACAAAATATTTAAAACTTTTGCCTATTGGGATCACAGTTCTTTACAACTTCTACATAAGACTATTAATAATCATTTCAATTAAAACAATGTTTTGTCATAAATAGCTGGTAGTAAAGAGAGTTATTTTATTGGGTTGGAACAAAAGTTCATAGCACTTTTCAACACATGACACTTGATTTTGTTTCACATTTGACTGGAATTTATGGAATATATCCATATTCTGAAATTTTCTATACAATTGATGAATGGATTATTAAGTTTAAATGTTTAAACTTTAAAAAGTGAAAATGGAAGAAAATGAGATGAATTTTTCATTTGATGTTTTTATTTCCCCAAAGACAAAAACACTGTACAAACAGCAAAAACATGTATGGAGATGGTGCCATAGCTGACAATATGGTTTATAAGTGGTTGACTAGCTTCAGTTTTAACTGTAAGTCAGAGAACATCTCAGCAGTCATTGATGATGACCAAATGAAAAATCTGATTAAAATAATCCAGGTTACATGACTTAGGATAGCATAGAGATAATCCACATATCTCATATGAGCATTGTAAGGCATGAAGAAACAATTGGATACATGAATCACTACAATGTTTAAGTGCCAAGACAAACAGAAAGAAATTTAATGGACCACATCTGCAATTCTCTGCTCAAATGTGAACAAAAATGCTCACAAATGATAAAAATAGAATTTAAAACAATATGGAGTAAAAATGAAATGAACCACTGTTAACCACTTCAAAAGTTGGTCTGCATCTGAAGAAGGTGATACTTTGTATCTGATGGAATTGCAAGAACATTGTATTACAAGCTCCTTCCACAAAATCAGATGTTGAATTAAGAAAAGTACTGTTCCCAATTGGTCTGATTAAAGGCAGCAATTGATGAAAAGTGTTCAGAATTGGCCAATTGAAAGAGTGTGGTCTTTCATCAGGACAATGTCAGATATAATGCCTCTTTGCAGAACCAATAGAAATTGGTGCAACTTGGCTGGGATATCCTACTAACCTTACCATAGTCACCAGACCTTGCATTTTTGGATTACCACTTATTTCCATCCTTACAAAACTCTCTTAATAAGAGGAACTTAAATTCTCTGTAAGCTTGTAAAAACCACATAGACCAATTCATCACCCAGAAAGATGCAAATTTCTAGGAGGTAGTACAGCAAAATGGTACATATGTGGCAGAATAAAACTATGCATAAATATCTAAATACTGTGTTAGAAACTCAATTAAAAAACACTTTAAAAAGTCAGTGACAGCTTTTATTTCATGGTTCATACCAGCTTTTTTTTGTGCTACTTAAAATTAAAAATTATTATGCAAATCTTTGCTTACTATCAGTGAAGATGCATGCACACATTTGCAAACACAAAATAAAACATTACCTTCAATATCTTTGGATTTTCATCCTTACTGGATAAACCCATATTTACAACCTTGTACCAAAACTAAGTTATATTTAGTAAATATCTATATTCAATTTGACAGTTACCTTTTTGAGCTGTCACAGTTAACAAGCTGGACTTTGTTACAACTAAGTAATAAGTTTGAACTTCACTGGGCACCCCATAATTTTCGCTTTTTTACTAAAACTAATCTAAGGCAAGAAAGCATCTTTAAAAACTTTGCTTTTATATAGTATCCATATATTTAACTTTTTTTTAATCAATTCATCCCAAGCAAGGAGATAATGCCACTAAGATGCAAAAGGTTAGCGTGAGTGAAAGCAAATGAGAAGACTTTAGAAAGAACTGGAAACCCGATCCTAAACAGGAAACAAAAAGGATATACCTTTACTCCTGTTCAAAAGACCAAGGGTGAAGTGCATCTAAACATAGGAAATTACAAATTCTTAGGTATTTCTATTTGAGTTTACATAAAAAACTACCTCCCACCAAAAAAAAAAAATGCTCAAAAAATATCTCCTAGATCTTATATGCAAAATTGAAGTATTTACTGAAACACTATAAACTACCAGGACTTTACCTGGCCTATGATCTATAATGCAAATGGATGGGTTGTGTGTCTTATATACTATCAAATATAGTAGATATCTTGTCTGATATCTAGATATCAAAATATTTATTTTTTTATCAATATCATATTCATTTTCCAAGTAATAAAACATTATATTTTTTGTTTGGTTTCATATTCTGAATATTTTTTTTTAAAGTTCAGATACTATTTTAAATTAAGTAGAAGAAATAGTAAAAATAGTGTACTGATAAATTTTTATCATGGTTACTAAAGAAGAGCATTAATGTGCAAAAAAAAGACAAAAACAAAAAAACAATTAACCAAAGGAAGTTTTAATTTTAAGTAAAATAACTAAAGGCAAAGATTATGAAACTAAATGTCCACTTTTATGTATAAAAAATGATTTTACTAGTTTAGGAGAGAAATGTAACTACTGTCAAATAGTTTCTGGTTTATTCATTCCACAAATATATTTTTTGCTGTTAAAATAATTAATATTTTCAGTTTTTATTTTTATAAGCATAAAAAAATTATTAATGTTGTCACATTTTTCTTCTTGTTCAGAATAATGTAAAAAAAAAAAGTGTCTTGTTTTGTAACACACAAAAACATGTCATGCTAAGTCTTTGTTCATAAGAGTGTAGATCAGCCACACCTTTCATATTTTACATTACAACCTGAAAATATACACCCACCAAAATGGTGTAAAAAATTATATGAATCAGGACTGTTTTTTCAATCACATAAACAGTAAACTGGATGACTGGTTTTCTTTTGTTCAAGTAAAAAAATATATTGCTCATGAAATTTTTAATAAAAATTCTAAAAAGTAAACAGATTTTTAATAATCAAAATAAATTTATGTTCTTTAAAGTTTTAAATTGGTTTTTATTTGCAAGAAAAAAAAAATACTGCATAGAACAACAAATCTTTGCAAACTTTTTTTGAATTTGCGACATTTTTTATTAGTTTTTAGCCAAATATAAATAAATAATTAACAATTTTTAAAAGAAATAATTTAGTGAAAAAATGTTTAATTAAAGAAAGAACGTGCAATTAACGTATCACAACTCACTAATTTTGGAAAATTTACTAAAAGGCTGTTTAATTTTAAATCTAAAAATCTTAAGCATTTTCAAAAATCTTACATATTTAATTAAAAATTTAAAATGTCATTATTTTCATTGAATGCATTTATTGTAAGTGATAGTTAAAAACAGAATCCTAATATGATTAAATTGAAAACATTTATTGCAAATATAAAATATTTTATTTTAGTTTTGACAACTGTTTTATGTTAAAAGTTATTATTCATTTCATTATTTTAGAGAAAATTTGAATTGTACTTCTTACTTTATAATTGCCATTAATAAAAGTTACATAGTTCCCTCAACAGTATCAATAAAATAATAATCTTGGATTAAATTTCAAGTTTCTAAAATCAATCAAAATTTCGTTTAGATTTGTGAAAAAAAACTGTCAATTATGTTCATTAAATTTAAATAGCATTTTGGGGAAAAACGAAAATAAAGTTTAACACTTTGCTCAACAAAAAAAAATCAACATAGATTAGAAATTTTTACAAATACTGGATATCCTAACTAAACTAAACAAAAAAAAAAATTGAAATAAAATAAAATATATAAATAAACGGCTTTACGAAAGTGTAGTTTAAAATTATATATTTTAAAATAAAATAGATTCAACATAATTAAAAGTAAGACCATTAAAAAAATACGCAAGCATCTTGCATGGAAGAAATGGTCGAAGCAGACGACAAGAGAAAATAAAATGTAAAAATAAAAAAGTTTATTTATTTTGGCGAAAGCTAAAACAAAATGATAATAATAATACCCACAACTTACCTGTAGCGAATGAATTTTTGGATTTTGTTTAAAGGGAATTTTAAAATTTATTATGTTTTCGACATCAACAAAGCAATATTGCTCCTTTGAGTTCACTTGTTTGAAAAAAATGGAGGTTACCTTAATTTTTTAGAAAGATAAAATCTCGATATTTACACAATTTCACCCAACTAAATAAAATTAACGGAATTTCATTTTTTTTTAAATTATATGAAAACTTACTTATAAAGATAATGCGAAAATGTACAAAAAAGGAAAAAAAAAGAAAAATTTTATTTTAAATCAATCAGGTCTTTTTTTTTTTTTTTTTTTTTAAGTGCCCGCATTACAGGCGTGTGTTTACTACAGAAGTGTACTTGTGTGACTTATACATACATACATAATTTAAATGTATGTTTTACAATTTACATACATTTTAAAATTTTATTTATATTCCCTTCTAGAAGATTTCTACTGGTGGAAAATAAAATGTTTATTTATTCCTTATTAGTTTATTTTTTAACATTAGTTTTCTTATCCTTGGTTGTTATAAGCCTGATCAAATTGTAACTTAGCAAACAAGTTGAAAAAAAAGAAACGAAAAATAAATACAATAAGATCAAATGATGAAGCAAGCTACAAGTAGTAAATACTGCTCATCTAACGAACCTCACAGTCATTGCTGAAGAAAGAGTAAAGGATTTTTTTAAAATTTTCCATTCTTTATTGATGAACTTAGAGAGCTTTCCAAATAGTGAAGTCATGACATAAATTAATTATCGAGACTCGTTCTTTAATTATTAAATTTTCACTGAAATTTCTTTTTTCTCATAGATTTTCTTTCAATTATTTTCATCAGCTAAGAAAGTTTAGGTAATGTGTTTACTAGTTTACAACAAATACACACAAAAAAAAAACTAAAGCTAAACAAGTTTGTCTTACGTCGCCTATGTAAAAAAAAAAAGTTGCAAAGCTCTGTACGAGTTTCATCTGGGTCAACATTTTTTGATTTGAGCCTAAGAATATATGGCAATAATGAACTCAACCAAAAACAAAGGTTCAGTTTTTCACATAAATTGCATCAGCACAAGTATTTTAACTGTACTTGTAGAAAATCGAATTTGCAAATTAAAAAAAAATGTGGAAAAATATTTCTTTGATTTAAAAATAAAGTAAATGGGTGTGTGGACTGGAAATTAATCTTTCTTTCTTTATCAATTCAACAGCTCAAAATAAAAACTTGTTTTCATTCATTGCTCATCGCTTTTAGTCTCGAAGAGGAAATTAAAAAATACAGTTTCAGACTGCCCCTCCCCGTTGCATGTTAAAAGGGAACGGTCAAGTTAAATTCCTTACTGTTTGAAGCATTTCCAAAAAGCACACTTTTTTGTCAAACCGAGCATCATAGTGAATGATGGTGGTCGATAAACAACTTTTCATTCATTGCTCAACAGATGAACCCTTTTTTTTTCTTTTTAACGAACGGAAAGCATTTTTTAAAATTTGTTCACATAAGTTGTCCTGAAAAAAAGAGGAAATTAAACAATTTTATTAATGAGGAACAAGTTTACCTTTTAAGAATAAAAAAATTCCTCATCTTTTAATTTTGTCGTCATCTGAAAGTTTTCAAACGGTCGGAAATTATTTCAAGTGTTTCCAAAACTTTACATTCGATTAAAAAAAAAAAAATTAACCTTCACAATTCAAGGGAAATAACTAATAAATACAAAACATTTAGAAGAAATAAAATACGATGATTCAACTGAAATAATAATACGATTTAATTTACTTCTCATTTATTTATTTATTTTTTTAATTTAGTTTTATTTAAACTAAACATTACATTTTCCTGGTGTAGTCTCTCAGCAATAAAACTTGTAGATTTTTTGACTAAGAGCTTAGCACCCTAACACTGCTTTATTTCTTTTGAAGTTCTGTCACTCGGTCTGAATAATTTATATTGCTACTTCTTACCATTGAATGTGCGGATATTGTAAGGGTTATTGGCACAGAAAGAGGAATTGGCAAGCCAAGTCTGCCATGTTCATGTTGCACTAATGCTCTTGGAAAAGGCATGAATCCAGTTTTTGTTAGCATTTAAAAGTCTTAGTAAAGAAAATGTGCTTCTAGGTACATAATAAAAAACTGTGTATCAGCTCAGCATAGTATGTTATATTGATTATGTACATTCCCCTGTGGAGTATAGAGCCACACCACACTAGGTGTTGCTGCTGTTGTTTCTGTAAAAATAATTTTTTTACTGGGTGGGGCTGCTAGCTCCATGCCTGGCCAGTTTTGAATTTAAATTTTTCCTTCTCTTAGATTGGTTGCCAGCTAAAGATCTGATGGTGGGGGAATGGATTTGTACTTTTCCAAGTGTGAATGTGTGGCGGACATGAGACAGAACCTGGGACGAGCACAACTGGTCGCAACTTGCCTTGTCCCCGCCAAAAAAGAGCCCGTATTTGCTTAGCATGTAAAGCTACTGCAGTTGAAATACCAGCTGGGAGAGCTTGAATTTACTCGCTGGTTACTGTTTTCTTCATTCGCCTCAAGCTATTTCGGCACATGTGTTCAGGTTTCCGAAACGCGCTTCGCCTGATTCGGTCAAGTAAACACCTCCGAGCACTTTGATTGCATCAATCCCGAGAAGAAGATCAAATCCTAGCAACTGCCCTTCCACGACCAGAACCTCAACAGCTGTACACTCTACACCGTACAAGTATTTGTAGATGGAGTAGAGTGTACAGCTCTAGTGGATTCGGGATGCTCACAGACGCTGGTGAGCAAGACTGTGTGTCGCTGCTGGAAGCAGGAAGAGGTGGGAGTGTTGACTGCCGACGGGAAGACCCTGAAGTGCCGTGGATACGGTAAAATTAAGTTGGGCATCGAGCAGATCCTGTCGGCGGAGACTAGTGTGTGAACGGCAATGAAATGACAGTTTGGGTGGATGCAAGCTCTGTGGCCACGGGAGTAGCACTAGAGGTGACTGTTTCGGAAACCTGAACACATGTGCCGAAATAGCTTGAGGCGAATGAAGAAAACAGTAATCAGCGAGTAAATTCAAGCTCTCCAGCTGGTATTTCAACCTTGAGTCGTTACTTCTTGAGTTCTTCGAGGGACGTTCACGGTTGATGGCAAGAACAGGCAGTTAGTGTGATTTGGAGACAGAACTCAAGAAGTAACGACTCAAGGTTGAAATACCAGCTGGGAGAGCTTGAATTTACTCGCTGGTTACTGTTTTCTTCATTTGCCTCAGAATGTAAATACAACCTCAGCCAGAATTGGAACTTGGCACAGCAATTTTCTACACAGATAATCACTACACTACACGCACATCCAGTAACATAGTGAAATCATAGCTATTCTTTAAAGATACACATGTGATAAGCTTTGGTGTTAAAGTCTATAAAAACTGAAAATATTTTTGATACATCTTTATTTATGTGAATGTTTAACCCTATCTTGTACAAAAATGTTAATTAGTGTTATTTTTGTTACTGCATGATGAATGAACTTCATAATGACATTGGCAACGTTTATCCTTCATCCCAGAAAAAAAAAACAGTATGTCAAACAAAAGGATAGTTATTCCATTGATACTGCTATTACTATTTACACTTTTGACTCCCTCAGCAATGTTTGTTTACAAGATTATAAAAATTTGTGAACCAAATAGAATACGTTATATATTATTTACATTTTATAAAGATTTATTATTTACCAATTTATAAGGAAATAAATTTGAAAAGAATTTTTTAATTAAAAAAATTTATTAAAAGAATTACAAAATTATCAAAATATGTAAAACCAACTACAATGAATTATATATTATTTACCATTTTATAAATAACTATGAAATCAAAATTTTTATTCATAATTTTATAAAAATATCAATGAACTATAAAACAAGAAAATTTGAATAAACATATATTATCATTTCACTTTTTAAAACTATAAACATCGCTGAGGGAGTCAAAAGTGTATACAGTAATAGTGGTATTAAGGGAATAACCATCTTTTTAACAGGCATTAATGTAACACAGGTAATGAAGAATATTGTATTACAGTTGCATATTGTAGTATTTTTTTAAAAATCTGTATAAATTATACAGATTTAAATTATAGTAAATACATTATTAGAATATATTCTATTAATTAATCAGTTTCAGACAAAATAAAAACATCATCTGTTTTGTTTGTTTTTGTTTTTAAGGCTTATCAAACCTTTGTAGGTTATTGTTATGAATAATCAGGAGTGGTCTACCCTTGTTTTGTTACTCTCCTCTTTGAGAGAGAGAGAGCTATTTCTGTTTTATGGGACTATAAAAGGACACTATATGCAAACCTTGTATTCTCAGTTGCATAAAGCTTTCTTAAAGCCTACACCTGTGTACTTTTGTCATTACAATTTATTCAACCAAGAATCTCTCCATCATGGAACAATTTATGTGCCAACAGTGGTTCAATGTAGAACCTGATACTACAGACTCTGAAAAGCGCTGGACACTTTAAAAACTTTTTACAAGCAGTACATGCAGAAACTCCACATCAGCCATTGAACAAGCTTGGACTCTTAACTAATTATATATCCCACACAGTACATGAAATAATCCTGGACTGTCCCACTTATGAGGAGGGTATGGACATACTAGAAGCTACTTACCGGAAACCAAAGAATGAAATCTTCTTGCAACATAAACTGGCTACCTGATGCCAACTAAATGGTAAATCACTGGAGCAGTACTTAAAAGAATTAAGAACCCTAAGCAAGGACTGTAACTTCCGACCAATGGATGCCAAAGAAATTCAAGACAATATGGACTCAGTATCCAATGCATGAAGTGAATCGGTTGATGAGTCCTATGGTAAAATACTGCCAGGTTGACCTTCAACTGTAGTGGAAGGGGCTTGATATTTAGGCCCCTCTTCACAAGCTATATCAGGTTTAGGTACATCTTCTGCGGATGCGAGGTCTTTCATGGAGACAGCAGAGTTATTTAAAGATGAAACATGTTTTTTGGATTTGAGAATATTTTTTTTGTGGATGAATATTTACAATATTTCATAGACAACAAGGATTTTTCCAGATACAAGTCCTTCTACTTAATTCATAGCTGGTAAGAGATGAAATGGATTCATCATCTTTTTAATGAAAATTATTAATGAGATATGATATCCTTACTGAGTGGATATCAACTTAAAATAAAATTCATTTATAATTTAATCAGAAAGATAAAATTTGCAGAGTATTTAAAACATATATCAAATTACAAAGTTTCAGCTTTTAATCATGTATAGTTATTAAGTTATTTTAGAATGGAACCAAGTATTTTTTTTGTTAAATGTTTGTATGCTTTTTGAGTCTATTATTACATTCATGCATGAGGCATAATACAGGGTCTTTCAAAAGTTTTGGGTAAATTGTGACATTGATTATCTTGAAAACTATTAAGGATATAAAAATGTGCCTGACATATTCTGAAAGAATTTAATCTCAAGTTTTACATGGAATGTTCAAAGATGTTCAATGTAAGCACTGTTGGTCACATGGCACACATCAAATCCGTCATCTTCCAACTTCTCTTGCATCGCAATGCAAAAGTCACGACCAGCTGGTTTATCAGTGTCCTGCAATTGTTGGGTTAACTGTAGCTTGTAAGGTGTCATGTGCAGTCGTCTTTTTAAGACATGCCAAAACAGTTGTTGTAGGAAACTGAAGTTCCTTACTGGCTCTTCTGATTGATTTATGGGGCTCCACTTGAAGGCAGTTTGAACTCGTTCAACCGTATCATTTGAAGTTGAGGGGCATCCCGTTCTCTTAGCTAGGCACAAACACCCATCCTTCATGAATTTACAATGTCATCTCAATATGGACTTCTTTTCTGGTGCCTCTTTTTGGAATTTTGTGTGAAATGCACGTTGGACAAGTGTCCATGATTCAGTTTTTGCAAATTCAAGGACACAAAATGCCTTTTCTGGTTGAGTGAACACCATTACTGGATCTGAAAAAATATGAAAAAATCATTAGCATTACAAAAAACTTAATGAATTTAGCTTTTAAACAGTACCAGTTTCATCTTACTACCATTCATAGTTCAGCAGATATGAAGACTTGAAATGTTCTCAAGAGTTCTAGAACACCCTGTATAAAAGAACAATGTATCAAGTAGTCAGAGTCCTAGTAGTCTGCATGATAACACGAGTAATAGCCAGATCTAACAGTCTGAGTTAGTCATTAAGAAATCTTCCTGTGTCTAGTTTTTTCCTTGTTGCACATAAACTGTCTTTACTAGATTATAAAAAAGAAAAAAAGGAACAATTTTTGTAAATCACCTCAATAGATATAAAAAAATTTGGTGTTGTTTTAGCATGTGTCGTACTGATCAGTTTCTGCTTTAGTGTGTATCCTACCAACATATTTGTATCCAACATTATTAACGCATTGTCCCTACTTTTTTCTCTATATGTTAAAAGACATTCAAAGTGTTATTATTTAAAAGATTCAAATATTTTGTTCTATGATTTTTTAGTCAAATTTCTTATTTTATAATTTTTTTTTTATTTTAAATTATATAATACAACAAGTTGGGAGTTGGGAGGCATGGTGGAGTAATGGATAGTGGCTCTGATTGAGGAATCGGAGAACCGTGTTCGAATTCCAGCTGAATCCATTACATTCATTTACATTCTAATGCCCTTGGAAAAGATATGAATCCTCTTCTTCTCTCTCCAGCTATGGGTAAATAGCTGGGTAGACCAGGTTCTATAGCCCTAGATGGCAACTGGTCTACCGCAGAAAGAAATGGCAACCTACTGAGGGTGGGGATCTACCTCGTCAATCATGTATCAAAAGATACATGATCACCTAAGCATGTATCATGCATGGCACATAACAGAATACAACAATAAATGGCATCCCTCCTTCCGTTTTTACTTTTCCCCTTATATTGAATAATGTAGGATAGAAATGTTAGGGTAGGATACACTGATCGGTAGGACACATGCTAAAGCGGCACCAAAAATTTTGATTTACACTTTATTTGTTTTCTTCTTTTCCTTTCCTTTTCTTTGTGGATGAGTTGAATATTTTTACAAGGCCAACATTTTCACCCCATTCAACCTTCCACAGCATAAATGCAAACAATGGTTTCTGATAAGCTTCATAAATGACAAATCAATTTAGACAACATTGAAAGGGAAAGAGACTAAATGTAATGTTATATTAGTAACATCTGATAGGAAGACAAGAATAAATTTTTCATACATAAAATAACTGTTTATTTGCTTTTGGACTCCAGAAAATTAATGTTGACCAAATAAGTATGTAGTTTTGGGTCTTTATTCAAATGCTTGATCTTCTTGCAAGGGTGGGAGAGATTCTGTTCTCTTTCCTTTTTGGTTAGGTGTTTACAGTAGAATGCAGAAGTAGGGACAGATGGCATGATAACTAGGGGCCTTCAGCAGGTCTTTTTTTCCTCAAAGCTTGGTTCAAACGCTCTAATTGCTGACAGCATATTTGAGCATTAATTGTTGCATTAGGTGGTAAGAACTCAAAGTGGTTTATTCCTTGGCAATCCCACCAGATTGAAAGAAGAACCTTTTGCCCATGAAGTTCCCTTCTCGGCTGTGGCTGAGGTCCTTCCCTTTTACCAAGCCACTGTCTACGATGCTTAACATTTTGATAAAAGATCCATTTTTCGTCACCAGTCACAAGTCTATCCAAAAAAGGTGAAACAAGTTGGCGAGAATGGAGAGAAGAGCAGATGTCAACTTGGGATTTGAAGTTGTTTTCAGACAATTCATGAGGCACCCATTTTCCAAGTTTAGGAACTTTTCCAAGTTATTGAAGATGATGATGAACAGTTGAATGGTTTGAACTGAGAACCACTGCCAATTCCTCAACTGATAAAGCGGGATTTTCTTTAAGGGCTGCTTCAAGAAGCTTTTCATCAAACTCAACTGGACATCCGGTTCGATCTTCATCTTCAAGGGTGAAATCTCCACCTCTGAATTTTGCAAACCATCTTCTGCAATTTCTTTCATTCACACATTCCTCTTCATAAACTGAGTGAATGTTTCTAGCCGCTTCGGCTGCTGAGTTTCCTTTCTTGAACTCATAAAGCATTATGTGCCTCAAATGATTCTTGGGTACTTCCATGTTAGCAGGGTTTTAATCAAATAAAATTTAATTTTATTGTTCTCTGAAATAAAATTTGATCAGTTTAAATGCATCTAAACATAAAAATAATGTTCAGCTCCATTAGACATTATAAAATACTCTTTAAATTTCGTTCATTTTAACAAAAAAATTGTTAAAATTCGGACAGAACTTATGGGATGACCTGATATATATATATATATATATATATATATATATATATATATATATATATATATATATATATATATATATATATAGTATTTAAACTATAAAATTTTTCTTATTCAGCCTAATAATAATATTATAGTTGGTGCAAAATTTACAGCATTTTTATTTAGAAAATAGCTTTCTACTATGTATACACTCTCTAGTTTAAAAAGAAAGAAAGGTGCTGGGACTTTTGGGACATATATATATATATATATATATATATATATATAACATTTTAACATTAAACCATCTGGTATTTCTCGCATGAATCATATGCTACACCGTTAATACCCACTGGGAATTAATGAGTTGACCCATATCTAGAGAGGTAAACAATACTGATTTTTCCCTTTCTCAAGTGTATTAGTGCAAAGTGAACATAAACACTCTTAGTTAGAAATTGAACTTGGCTCCCCAATTCCATTTTACATGCTATTAATTATTATTCTAACTCTGCTTACAGTCAAATCCTGCTGAAAACATTGCTTCTCATTTGATCACTGAAGTTAAGCAACATCAAGCTCAGTCATTACTTAGATAGGGACACGAAGTAGTGTAAACAATGTCTTACAATCAAAAATATGTTTTGGCTTTAAATAACCCACACAGCATTAATAAGCTGGAAAAAAACAAATCAGTCAATTAGTCTATCTCCACCTTTCCATTTTTATTTACTTGTATTATAATTAAAAATCCTTTTTCTTTTCCTTTCTTCACTAATTTCCTGTGTTCTTTAAAGCACTGTAAATAATGCCAAAAGTTTTTAAAAATCTTGTTTCAAAATATTAGGCCTGAAAAAAAAAAATTAGAATTGTTCTCTTTTATGAATGAAAGCTCATAGAGTGATCAAAATAATTATTAAAACTGAAATGAACAAGCAAGTTTATGAAATCTAAAAAAGATAGATCACAGTAAAACGTTGTTCTAATCACAAATAATGTCCTCTAGTGACAAAAGTCCTCTGTCCTTCTTTGGTGCTAATCACGAAATATAAGCCTGTGAATCACTACATCAGAGATATCACATGGTTTCCACCTGTAAGCTCTCTCTATCTTCTCATTTTAGTTCTGGGTGTGTGAAGATGAAAGCAGTGATAGTACAAAGCAACAACAAGCATTTTGAGATAATATGGAACAGGAAATGGTACTGAAGATAAAGACAATGAAAGATCTGCAGAAGTGTCAAAGAGATAAATAGGTTTTTGCAAGGGAAATAGCACAGGCAAAAAAAGAAAAAAATAGACAGAAAAGAAAACAAAATGGACAGAAGAAAAAATTATTTCCACCATACACACTAGAATAATAACAGTACTTGGTTGGTTTTGGTCAACCCAATACTGTTATTATTGTTGTGTTTTTATTGTTAGATGGAATTTTTTAATCATTTTACCCCCAAGCAAAGCCACTAAGATACAATGGATTACTGAGAATGAAGGAAACTGAGAAAATTTTACTGAGGAGAAAGGCCAATAAAAAGAAGCAAAAATAAAAAACAGGATTTAAGGAGACAGAAGGTTACAATTGATGTTGCATGTAAATTTTTGTAGATTGTAGTTGACAAGAAAGCAATAAGTTGGAAGAGAGTTCTATAGGCAAGAAGTGTGAAAGCAGAAATTATTCAAATTGAACTTTTGGTTACATTTCACAATTTCAACAGTAAAATGATAAGACCTAGCTGCCAATCTAATACTATGCATAAATTCATGAAGTCAAGATACCAAAGAGGAAAACTTATCAAAACAATTACCATGAAAATACTTATAGAAAATGCACAGGAAAAATTTGTTGGGTTATTTAATATCAAAATCAGTCTTTTTATTCATGTGTGTTTGTAAGCATTTACTTGATTCAGGGATATATATCACTTGTTTATATTCGAGTAAAATAATTTCCAATGAATTTCAGCATATGATTTTATTATTTTCTGTGTTTATATATATGAATTAAAACAAATGAAAGATATGGCACATCAAAAGACAATGCACAGGAAAAATTTGTTGGGTTATTTAATATCAAAATCAGTCTTTTTTTTTTTCATGTGTGTTTGTAAGCATTTACTTGATTCAGGGATAGATAAATATCACTTGTTTATATTTGAGTAAAATAATTTCCAATGAATTTCAGTATACAACATTATTATTTTCTGTGTTTTTATATATTAATTAAAACAAATGAAAGATTTGGCACATCAAACCATATAATAATTATCAATATGAAATTATATATTTACTGTCCCATCTGTAGTGGGAAAGGAGGTAAATCAACTTAAGTTGACTTAAGTTAGTAAATTTATGAGTGATTACTTCCCTTGATCATTTTAATAATCTATGCAAATAAAATATTTATCTGTATTTAGACAAAATTATTTCCAGAAAAAAATAAACTGTTTAATTAATCAGTTTTTTTTACTTCTAGGGTTCTTAAATTGCAGTCTTATTTGTTCAAGCCTTTGATGTGAAGCACTCATATACCTTTGTCTATTAAGTAATTGTCTTGCTTCAGCTTGGTCTTGAAATAGGCTTTGTCATTGCTATCTTTGTTGTTGCTGTAATTATTGTTCTGCTGCGAATCTTTTTCTTCCGAGAGATATTACCATTTCACTGTTATATTAAACCGATAACATTTTTAACATGAAAAGATATTGAGCAAAAGTGATTTATATAGTGCCAGGAGTAATCAATAAATCATAGATACCATTGAACAGCTAAAAGATATAAAGGGAACAAATTAATTAAACGCTTCATTGGCCTCTATTTTAGTTATGAATTATTTATCTCTGCTTTATTGAATCTCAATACATTGTTTCAAGACTTTTGTTTCATTATATCTCACTATTAAAACATTCTAGTAATTGCCATTGTTTTTAATGGCACACATACACTAGTTTGTTTAATAAATCCTACCAATGATATCATGAGTTACATGAATTGTTAGTTGTATATATTAAATAAGAAAAAAATAAGCAAGTGATAATAATTGTTCCAGAAAAAAATGGTTGAATGACATTGAGTGGCATTTTCCCCCCCCCATTTATCTCTGATAATGGCCATTCAAGAAAAGAGAAAATGATACTTATCCAATTAATACTGCTAGATCAAAAACAATGTTCTTCCACATATGAATGAACAAACATTCAAGAATAGCTGAAGAGCAATGGTACACAAAGTTCTATAAACAGCAAAAGAAAACAGCATATGACTGTCACCTGAAACAAACATGGATGCCAAAATTTCAAGAGTATAGACACTTAGCCAGTGGAACTTTTGTTCAATTTAAATGCTCTTTTGTTTGTGTTTTGTGTTTAGTAATTTTTATTCTGATGCCAATATTGTACTAATTAAAGAATCTTGGATGAATTGTTGGGTGCATTACCAAATAGGAATAGGAATAAATTAATGTTTATGTATAATGTACTAAAAAAATTACTGTTCAGTCAGTTATTATTTTGTGAGTAATTGAGGTGGAGTATTTGGCCTTGTAAAAAGAAAAAAAGAAAGAAAAAAGCTGATAAAGTGTAAATCCAAAATTTTTATATTCCAGAAATTGTGGAGGTGTTTTACAAACATTGTTTTTTTCTTTTTTTTTTTCATAGTCCAGTTTCTTATGAAGATAGTTTTCATACCACAGGAAACAGACTAGACACAGAAAGATTTCTTAATGACCCCTCTTACTACTTCAACTTGGACTGTTAATTTGACTGCTATTTGTTACGTTATCATTTTATTTATACCTGGTGTGTGGATGTAGTAGTAGATATGTGACTATGCACAAATATTTAACAGAAAAATGCTTGGTTCTATTTGAATGCCTGTTATTTGAAAGGAACAAAATTTCTAATCTTAATAATTATATATTTTAAAAGATAAAAAAATAATTTGACATATGTTTCAAATGCTGTGGTTGGTTGCTTTGTTGTTTTGTTTTATGGCATATCAACCTCAGTGGGTCATTTAATGCCAACAAAATTTTGAAATAGATTCATAGTGATAGTTTGGTAAAAAAGGTGTGTAATGTATACATATATATTTGAATCATTTTTTTTTATTACAAAGTATTTCTGGTATTAAAACCTATTTTATAGTACGAGTGTTAACTATTTGCCCACAGCTGGAATCCCAACGGGTGCTACCACCCCAGGTCAGGGTGGACCTGGTGATGTAATGAATATGCATACACCTGTGCTGCCCCTCACAGGAATATGATTGGCTGGTGTCAGCCATAAATACAGGCTGATGTAGAGGTACAGGACGCCTATTGATGTCACCCATTGGCTATCCTATTGGTCTATGCCTATTGCCTACACCTATTGACTGCGACTACGACAAGTACCAGTTCCATTATGGCTACCTGCTAGATTGTTCTACTCAATTACAGTAGCCTAAACCACTTAGCTACTTCAATCAAATATATCCCTTTCCAGGACATATCACCTGGGAAAACCAGCAATTAAGAGATGGCTCCACGCTCCTCAAAACCTCCCAATCAGAGGCCCCGCTGCTGGACGCAGTTTATTGTCTTACCCCGGATGCAGATGTTGTTTATAGTCATGCCCAGGACAGTTCAATGCTGTGTAATTAAGAGTTGATTAAATTTTATTTAAGTTGGTATTAACTCAGTAGGGATATCATCTTATTAATAATTTTCAATAAAAAGAGGCTTTCTAATAATGTCTGCTATAATTTCAACCTATCTAATTTCTTCATTTTATCAAATCTTAATTTATATAGATTTTTATGTTTTTTCTTTAGAAAATACAATTTCTTTTATTGTTTTAAAGTTGTTTTATGTATAGTTGTTATTCATATAAAAAATGAACCGAGTCTTTCTGCTTTAAAATAAAAAATAGTTAAAAATTTAATTTTCTGGTCTCTTTTAAAGGTTAAGAAAAAATAAGACAAGTGTAGAGGGCATTGTGAGACAAACACATGCATCTCCTGAAATAGCCCACTACAAACATGGTGGACTCTCTGAGTATGAGCTGCCAACAGAAATGTAAAAGGAATGTGAAAGAAAACAACAAAGACTGGTATATATGTACAAACAGGTATATGTGTATTGACATACAATAAGGGTTACAACTGACAAAGACAATAATTAGTGTGTATGAATGAATGTAGAAAGTTTGTGGTCAAAACATGTGTAAGTGAATGTGAATATTCATATGTATGTGTGTGTCTAATGTTCATGCATGTTCCCTGAAAGAAACGCATAGCACTCTCCCCAAAGGGAAAGACGTAAATCTTCACTAGAAATTTACTTCATGTTGTATCAGCTGAAAAATGAGAAGAAAAAAGAGCAAGACAAGGTCTTGCTAAGTATATATAGTCAATTGAGAGTGTCCTTGATTTCAAAATTAGAAAATTAAGGAGGAGGTAACTCATACACAAGTAATTTATCCTATCCTTTATACTGAAAAATTTCACCCATCTAAGTACTGACCAAGCTTGACGTTGCTTAACTTCAGTGCTCGTTTGAAAACTGGTGTTTCAATGTTATATAACCCTCTTCTGTTTGGTGTATCACTTCTGGATTTTAATGCTTACAGTTATCTAAGTACTGACCATGTTTGATGTTGCTTAACTTCAATGATTCTATGAGAACCAGGTTTTCAAGATTGGTATTTTATTTATATCATATTATATACATTTTTAAAATCTCTACAAGCATTATCTATTGAATTTGTGAGAAACAAATCAGAAAAAATGAATATAAAATATTTTTATGAATCCTATTGAAAAATTATCCTTTTTCTATGTTAATCCTTTGGATAGAGTGTAGCATTCTGATTTCATTGCTAAAAATCTGTGTTCTCTCTAACATTATTTTTTTCCCCTGTTAGACAACATAATTTAATTAGGTTGTCTAATGATATTTTGTTCTCTGTTCTATATTGGGAGGTTAATGCTACTTGCTTTGGAAATGGTAATCTAGCTTTTAGATGCATATTGTTCTGAAAGGGGAAAGTCAGGGTATCCCTTGATATCTGAAAGATTTTTGATAGTACTACAATCAATTTTGAGGAGGGTCTTGTAACAAGTGCTGTATTATATGAGGATATAATTAAATATTCATTCTGTCTCTCCCACAGTTGAATATGTTCTGAACATTCAAAATTTAAGAGAGGTTTGTAGCATGCACCAAAAACTGAATATGGATGATGATTAGAATTTGCAAAAGGAAAAAAAAAAATGTACTCCATTCTTTCATGTAAAGTGCTTTTGTTCATTGGTCAATAGAGAATTTGTCAATACAGTGTAACCCGGATATAAGAGACCCGGATATAAGAGAAACCCGGATATAAGAGAGATTTTCTCTGGTCCCAAATTAGAGCCTGTGTTAATGTATATAAATTAGACCAAACCCGGATATAAGAGAACTTCTTCTCCGGTCCCGACAACTCTCTTATATCCGGGTTACACTGTATAAAGAATAGGATAGATTACTTCTCCTATTTTCTTAGCCTTTAAAAGAGGTCAGAAAATTAAAAGTTTATTAATGTCTTACTAATTTTTCTTTCATCTTATTTTGGTTGCTTTTACAGAAATGCTCAGGACATTTTTATATTGACCTTGACATATTTGGGAAGGATATTAGATTAATCCAGAACCTATACTTGCAACAAACTGCTTACATATCAACAGAAAATGAGTTCAGCAGATATACAAAAATAGAAAGGGCTGTAAGACAAGGATGTGTCTTCTCACCAGATTTATTCAAACTATAGAGTGAGGTAATTCTGAGAGAATTAGAAATCCTACCAGTGTTAATAGCAAACATGGAAAGAAAACTATAAAAACTCCTACAGAAGGTAGTGAAGGAAAGCAAGAACAAAGGACTAAACATCAACTGCAAAACAACAGTATAGCGATTTGCTATGTTTTCCATGCCTACATTTTATTCGCCTGCGATTGGCTAATAAATTACTACTAGCTTTGTATAGGACAATTTAGCCATCGCATTTGTTTCTTTGAATCTTTTGGTTCTGAGCATACTTACCTATTCTGTTTAGTACAAGTGTAGTGATTGGTTAATTTTTAACCAATCACATATTTTTAATGTAAGATCGAGTTTTCCCGCAGTTCTGTGGGAGCCTACCTTTTTTCCTTAAAAGGGGTGACTTTTCACAAGTCGCCAGTAAGATCCTGTAAGATTCCAGCTGTCAACACAAATCCATGATCTTGCTCAACGCACACACAGACACAGAATTTTGTAACTACAAACTTACATTTTCTCTCTGTAACTTTGCCAAATACAATTTACTAGAACTTTGTTGATTCAAACCAGTTTATTCACAGCACATACCAAGCAATTGTATTCTTCATGTTATTCATTCTTAACATGCAAACTTTTCTCTAATAATTGTTTCCGAACATTTATCTCACACGAGAACTTTCTTTGAACAATTAATTACAAATCAATCTACAGTTAAAGGGGAACAACTTCTTTCTCTTTGATCTACTTTGTGAATAAATTATTTCATGCTTGTTGTATTTTATTTCAATATATATTTGTTGATTAACAAATTGGGGTTGTTGTTATTATTTTTTTTATTTTTTTATTTTTTAAGCGTTTTCACCCCAAGCAAGGTGGAAAGCAACGAGGACGCAAGGGGTTACAGAAAATTTGGAGCAAGATAGGAGAGATAGAGGAAAGTATGAGGAGAAGGATAGTGGATAGATCAAGGCAACTGGAGATGTCAATTGTCATTACATTTGAATAGTTGGAGATTATAGCTCTCAGGGAAACTGGAATAGGGAAGGGAGTTCCATAGGCAAGAGGTGCAGGACATGAAGCTATTGGAGTAGAAGAGACAGCTACATTTAAAAGTTTTGACAGTGAAAAGGTGAGAGCGGGATGCCAGCCTCGTAGGGCGCTTGAACTCCTGAAGTCTGGGAACCAGCGAATGCAGCTCCTCGGAGCAATTGCCATGAAAGTATTTGTAAAAAAGACAGAGAGAGGCGATTGCGCGTCTGTGAGAGAGCGACTGTAGACGAGATGGCAGAACAGGGCCAATTATATTGCATATCCGCCTCTGGAGCTTATCAAGAACCCCAAGGCAAACAGAAGGGGCTCCAGACCATATATGGCAGCAATACTCCATTACTTGAATCTTATACATTGGAAGTATCGTTAATATAAACATAGTGCTGCCACAACTGAATTCCGCACGCAGTACCCCCCTACAATTGGTGAAAATGACGTTCCAAAAGAAATCTTTCAACCAACGCGATACAATTGGTGATGCTACAGCAGAATGCATTGTTGTCAGCAAAAAGATAAGCTCAAAATACAAATTGGAAATAACAATATCAAACAAGTATATAAATATCTGGGAAGTGTTTTAACAGAAGATGGAAAGTGCAACATTAAAATCTGAAGGCACACTGGAATAGCCAAAAATTCATACCTGAGCAGAGTATTAAGAAACAGAAAAACCTTGTTAGTACTGAACTGTTACTTGATATATGTCCTCCTACATGGCAGTAAATGCTGGACAATCTCCTCAAAGATGTAGAAAAGACTTGAAGCAACAAAAATGTGGTTTTACAAAGAATGCTGAGGATGCCACGAACTGAATATGTGAGCAACAATGACATTTTAGAGAAAATGGAAACAAAATACTTAACATCAGGAGACAGTTGAAATTTTTAGGGCATATAATCAGGAAAGAGGGCTTGGAAAATCTGATACTCACAGGGCAGATTGAAGGCAAGTGGGACAAAGGAAAACAATGCATAACTTACTTAGTGAAATTGAGTAAATGGATGGCGGAACAAGGTTTAGGAGAAATAAACAAAAAGACAAACTCTACTAAGAGCTATGACGGATAGGAAATTGTGGAGATTTATGATCACCTACATCCTGAGGAAGAAGAAGAAGAATTATTAAGAAAGTAGCATGGATAAATAATAAACAAAAAATAAAACAATATAACTCAATAGCTTGATTGATTGATTTGTTTTTTTATGGATTATCAACCTTTTGCTGGTTATTTAAAACCAGAAAATATTTTTAGATTGTAAGAATTTTTTGGAGATAAGAAGGATTTACTGATACAAGTTTTACTAATTAATGCATAGCCGGAGGGAGAAGTGAAGTCATACCTTTCACAAGAGTATTTGTACATAAATGAATATAATGAACCTAACTGGAATTGGAACTCAGTTCTCTGATTTCAAATTCAAACTTGTTATCCATTACACCACCTGCATATCCAAGCTTACAGCATCTGGTATTCTGAAGTGGTCACTGATGTAGGTACTGACCAGGCTTGATGTTGCTTAACTTTGGTGATCGTACAAGAAACAGTATTTCAACATTATATGGCTGTAAGTCCTCTTCTGTCTGGCTTGTCACTTTTAGATTTTAATGCTTAAAACCCCTGGTTTGGCCAAGTGGTTACCCATCTAAAGCACTAACCAGGCTCAACATTGCTTAACTTAATAATTACTAAAGTATAGAGTATTTCTTCTTCAAATTGCATTCCTTTATTGTAGAAAATTTTTTCATCGTTTTGTGATAGACTTAGATTTTTCTATATACTATTTCTGTAGTTTTCACACTATTTTTGATTATTTACCCTATATGCAAGCTGACTATTGTCTACATCTTTGTTGTTGTTATCACAGCATTTTGGTTATTGTACCTTCTGGCTTTCATCAGTTGTATACAGTAGTGGCATTCTACTGGTTCACATGAATTGATTCTTAAAATTATAAAAGCTTACGAACCAGTTGTTGGATTATCCGAAAATAATCTTATATATTAATAGCCAATATATAATAGCTAAAAAATGTAATTAATATCATTGCTATAAGTTCTACAGAGACTGAAGGAGGATTTTCTGTGATGAAAATTTATTCTGACAAAAGAAATTGTCATGAGGTTAAAAATGTGGCAAATCTTCAAGTCATAAATTTGATAGGTCTTCCATTGAATCTTTGGGACTGCAGTTATTCAGTTCAAATGTGGCTAAGAAATCATAACACAGCTAGAATAAAAAAAAACATCATACCTCAGGACATAAATGTGATGAGAATAGAATTTAAGTCTGGAAATATCTTCATAAATAAATGTTTTTTTTATTATATTATTAAAATGTTTTAATTCTTTTTGATGATATAAAGTGATTTGTTTCCATTCTCAGATTGAAAAGAAAATAAGCAGAATAGGTTCCTAAAGATTACCTACCTTTATAGAACGGGTTCCTGGAAATTTGGGATGCCATTATTGGGTGTATGTCAATCTGGATACCCTACACAGAATTCTGAACTGTACCATTTATTTAATCTATGGGAGTTAGTAAAAGTGTTCAGTTTGGAATTCCCTGTAGGTTATCCAGGTCAACATACATCTGATGAAGGTCGGAGGGCACAAAGGCGAAAGCATTGTGATAACAACAACAACAACAATGAGGACAATAGTTTACTTGTAAATAATCTAAATAATAACTCCAGAAATTCAGACAGAAATTATTTTTGATTAGTTATTTTTTCTTTCATCTTATTTTTGTTATTTTTTTTTCAAAATGCTCCGGTTGTGTTAATGTTCTATGATCGTAGCATAATGAATCAGAAATTAAGAAACGCGTCATGACAAAAATTATATAAACATTTTAAATCTAGTCTAAAATGAATAATAATGAGAATGCCTCATTTAAAAATACTGGACAAGAGATTTATCTGTTTGTTTTTTATAGCTTATCAACCCTTTTGCAGGTTATTTAAAGCCAGAAAATGTTTTTAGATTATAAGAATTTTTGGGAGAGAATAATGATTTATTGATACAAGAGAAACTAATTAACCAATATTAGGGAAGAAGAGGTGGATTTGTACCTTCTCCAATGGTATTTGCATGCAAGTGAATATAAGGAACCTGACTGAAATTGGAACTCAGCTCTCTGATTAATAATTCTGAGCCATTATCCATTACACCACCTGCACATTCAAGCTGACCAGGCTCAATATTGCTTAAGTTTGGTGATTGTATAGGGACTAGTGTTTCAATGTAATATGGCCATAAGCCATAGATTTTTTTGTTTTTCTTTGTACTCTTGTACCAAAGATTGTAGAACATTTAGAGGTTTGTCATTCTCAGTGTCTGATTTTTTTCATTACAAACTATTGTGCTTTTTTTTTGCTCTAATTCAGTATAGCATTTTAATAGATATTAAGTGATAGTTTAAAAAATATTCCTGACCTCAAAATGAAAATCATGTAACATTTTCATATGATATCTTAAAAACCCTTTGAATGTTGGATCAATGTTATGTTAAATATCATGTGATGTCTAGAATTGCATAATGTCTTTAGTGCTAGCTCAGTGTCACACTAATAAATGTCATGAGATGTCTGGAAACCTTTCGTGACTCTTAGTACCTAAACAGGGTATATAAAATAAGTGAGTAACTATTCCCATAATGTGCAGTAATGAACTGACACTAAAACCATGTCCCAAGGACTAAACAAGAAAAAAAAAAGTTTCTTCTTATGAACAAAGATGTGCCATTTGTGCAGCAGTCAGTTTTTAATACTTTGGTAATGATCAAAACTCAAAAAGTCTTGCTGTGTTAGCGTTCAGCGTTTGAGTACTACAATTTTAAGTGCGATATGAAAACTGGAAATCAATTCTTAGCTCTATGCATACCAGGACCGGTTTCAGTTTTAGTTAGTAATGACTGGAAAATGGAAGATTTTATTGAATTGTTATGTGGGTTATAAACGCCCCCCTTAGGTTTGAAATAACAATAACATTCTCAATTTTTGTAGTGACTGGAAAATCCACATGCGGACGTATAAGGAACTGTTTTTTGCTTGTCATACATCATATAACGACATAACGTTATGGAAATTCCTATTAATTGTCAAACAGAAAAACACGGAGAAGTATCCGCCCGACCCATTTAAATTCAGTATTTCATTTGTCAATTTATTGTAAAAAAGAAAAATATGAGGGGAAAATGTTTACTTTAAAATTCCCTAACCTTTTTTTAACCGGAAAGATTTTTTCATATTTTCATTAAAAAAGTGAGTTTGCTAGTTTAAGTTTTAAAAATAGAATTTAATTTACGTTAACTAGTTAAAAAAATCAGACAAGCACAAATATCAATTGAATAAAAAGTTTCTACATTATTACAATTATAAATAAATAAAATTAAATAAATAAATCTATTAGAGATTTAACTGCAAGAAGAAAAAAAAGTAACTTAACATTCCCTGCTCAGATTTTTCTACGTTTTTTATTTGCAAAGGTGAAAAAAGTTTCATTTTTTTAAAAAAAAACAAACACGTTTTTTTAGGGATATGATGAGTTGAGTTTGAGTATCTTTCTGTGTGTGACTGTAATGTCAATTTTTCTTTGATGTGTCGTATCTCTTCAGGACGTTGGCGATCATGGCTCCCCACAATTCCCCGTCCTTTCTTCGTAGCTCTTAATAAATTTTGTCTTTTTGAATTTTTAGTTTATAAATGACTCGTTTCTTATTAAGTCAGAACAGCAGGCGTATATTTTTTTAGTCGCATGATCTAATTATTTAAAATTAACTTTCTACACGTTATATTTCATTTCCTAGCTTAGTTTGGTAGAATGCCACAAATTTAGAGCACCAAATAAGAATCGAACTCATTTCTCGGTAGTAATACTAATAGTCAAGCAAATTATATCCCTAAAACCATACTTACTCCGTCGGGTGTCCTAAACGCGTTGTTTTATGAAAAAGAAAAACAGTGTGTAATTTTTGTAGATTTGCTTTTTATTTTAATTTTTAGGAGGGTGTTTTTATTTTAATTGACTTTGTGGTATCGAGAGGAAAACAAACAATTACAATAAAAGTACGCAATATGAAACAGTCGAGTAGCTTCATTCCTTTGCAAATAAAATTCGCGCGTGTGAAAAGCACATGTCTGTAGTCTTCTTACTACTAGCAATTGGTAGTAGTAAAAAAAAAAACCGCGGGGAACGGAAATAAAAAAGAAAAAGAAAAGGAGGAAGAGGGATGGTATATTGAGTTGAGAAAGAAGAGAAATAAACAATAATTAGAGAAAGAGAAGCTAGGTGAAAAAGAGGACCGAGAAAAGAGAAGAAAAAGAAAAGAAAAAAAATGAAGTAGGGTTGAAAAGCAATTTCCATATTTGGAAATGGATGTGTAGTTGTATTCTGGGATATCGGTGCTTGTTATGTACGGCAACCAGGAAATTAAAGCTAAAGCAAGACAAGGAGAGTTTAAAGAAAAAAAGATAAAGAAAAAGAGTAGAAAAAAAAAACAATAACACAGAAGAAGACGGAAAACCAACCGCAGATTTTTAGTATTATGAAAAAAAAAAGAACCACACCAAAGAAGTGTAGTAGTACTTAAGAGTTGTAGGGGAACGATACTGTAGTAAGAGTGAAAGCCAGTTAACCGCATAGAAGGAACGGTGCAAGCATACTTTCCTTAATGTGAAAGGAATAGAAAGATAAGAATTGATATATATATATATAATATATATAGATAGATATAATATAAAAAAAGATAACACTGACGTCTCTGCTACGGATTTCGTTTTTCTTTTTTTTTTTTTTAATTTGCTGTTATAAATTTTAGTAGTAAAGTGAATAGCGAGTTGCAAGTGTAGACAAGGGCCGAATCGGTTGTTGTCGTTACCCAATCTCTGACTGAAAAAAAAAAAGAAGATAGTAAAGAAAGCAAAGTTAAATAGTACTGAATAACCAGTCCACCGTCACACACGCATTAACTAATTCCTCATCGTTTGACTACCTGTGTGTATGGATTAAATTAGAGAAAAAGAATGAGCATGGATGGACGACATCTGGACATTTAGATAATCAACCCAATTGTTTGTATATATTTCTTAAAGACGTGGCCTTTTTGCTTCTTCTTCTTTTTTTTGCAATCTACATACAAACTAGTTAATTTTAAAAGAAAAATCTTCGAGAAAAACTCAGTCTGCTTTCATTCAATTGATTATTATTGTCTATTTAAATTTTATTAGAAATTGTCATTATTCATTTAAGTGTGACTACTTTAAGTACTTCAGTGTTTCCAAACTAATCAAAGCTCAAATGTTATCAGTTATGTTCTCTTAAAAAAAATATTTTATTGTTATCATTTCTATTATTGCAAAAAAAATAACAAAAGTCATTTGATTTAGAAGAAGAAGCAACCTAGGCCACGCTATATATTTCTCTGATGTCTATTAATCTGACGGACTTCGTGTTGGAGTGTTTTTCTTTTCTTCACAATTTGACTTGAATTTTATAACACTGACTGCAGAAGTATTTAAAAAGAAACCAAGTAAGTTAAACAAAAACTTTTTAAAAAATTTCTATGTCAATTTCCTTTTTTTTTTTTTATCACTTTTATTGTGAATAAGTAGTTACCTTTCTTTTTGAGTTTCATTTTATTTTTATTTTTTGTTTAATAATTTTTAAACGTTTGGGCTTTCTCATTCATTGTTTATTCCTTTTATTATCGTAATGAATTTTTCATAATTTCTCACTTTAACCCTGTGATATACTCATTTGTGTAATGCATGTAACTTTTTTTTTTTTTTTTTAACTTACACCTTTTTAGTTTTACAAAGTATTTTTTTTCTAGTTTGAACACTGGAATTTCTTAAAAAGAGACCTCGATCACTCGATACAATAAAAGAAATAATAAAACTACTAATAAAGCACCTCTTACAGAAAAAGAATCCTAAATAAATCCAATTTTGAACTTATTAAGGGTAAATTTTAGTTTTGTCTTCAGTACGATTTATGATATAGACGTCATATGACCAACTAACCATAATCATTCACGATTGTGATTCGGATTATTTTCTGCTGTGCTTATTTTTCATATTAATTTTTTTTTTTTTTTTTTTTTTTTAAGTTAAAATTTTTAGGATGTCTTGAAAGTTCGTCAGAACTTTTGTATAAGTCTTACTTCAAATATGAGGTAAAGCAAAAAATGAAACTAGTGTTCAGTCAGTGTGTTTAACATTTTTTTTTCCTACTTTTAACGATGAAGCGGGACCGGATTTTACTCGACCGTGATACCCCCGCCTCTAAAACATAACCGTGGCGTAAATTACTTAAAGTTTTAAGTGAAATAATTTTAGTTACTCATTTTCTCTTATGATACGGTCGGATATGTTGTAATGTACATTGTACAATAATTACAAAGCCCTCTCTTCCTTCCCTTAGCTTGGAGATGACCACTATTAAATAAAAACAATTTGAGATTTAAAGAGCAACCATTCTTAATTTTTATTTAAATCATACCATTTTTAGAAGTGGATAGGTACCAAAAGTACTTAATTGAATTAAAAATGTTGATCGTATTTTTTTTTTTTAGCAAGAGATTTGTGACTGTGAAAGCATTTTGAAGAGGCCTATTTTGTAACAATCAATTTAACAAAATAAAAGCTTTGTTTTATGAACCCACTCAAGAAAAATAAATCGATATAATTTACAGTTTACTGAAGAAATCGTTTCTTTTGCAAAAATGTAAAAAACTACAGTGAATGACAGTCGTTAAAAGCTGAAGAGTGAAAGATTAATAACCAAACCAGAAACCTTCTTAATCTTACAATATAAATAACTCCAAACTGTGACCAAAACAACACTCCTCCTCTTTGCTTGACTTAGTTTTTCTAAAGTTTCATATTTGTAATATTTTTCAAGAATTTCCACTCCTGAATATTAAATGTCATGGTTTATTGAGGCCCGGAGGGAAAGAAAGGCTTGGCTATTTCAATGATCAGAATTTTTTTTAAAAAGAAAAGCCCTATCTTATGTTTTTTTTAAATTCGTGCGTGATCCCCCCCCCCTAAAAATCAGTCAGGTCATATGACATTTAAAAATAGTCGTTAAAAAAAGGATACGAATAAAACTCCTTTTTATATAAGTGTATGAATAAGAAAAAAAGCATAAAGGAAGTGTTTTTCTTAGGTAATTGTGAAAACGATCAAGAAAATTGTTAGTCATTGTGGTAGTTATGTTTTATGTTCGTTGTATTTCATGATTTTTTTTGTTTACTAGTAAAACTAAAAGGTAAACTTTGTATAAATAAAAAAGCGATTTGATTTGACACTTTAAGAATAAGATTAATTTCTTTTACATTTCAATTCGATCCTCATGATCACCACAAGGGTTTTTTTTTGGGGGGTGTCTAGTATAATATTTCTTTTATTACTTGATTAAATTAAAAAGCTATTTATGACTAGGAATTTTCATCACTCGTTGTCAGTCTTTTTCAGCTTATTTCATTTTTTCCCTGTCATTTTTTTTCTCTAAGCAAAAATAAACGAATCTAAAGTTCTGTCATTTAATAATAATAATGAGATCACAGAATAATAATTTTAAAACGTATGCAGTAAAAATTTATTGCTTGTTAAAAAAAAAAAACTCTTCAGGATTGCACGCGACTTTTAGTTTTACTTTTAAGATTATTATTAGTATTTTTTATTTTATTTTTTTTACTCAAAGGTTAAAGTCAAAATGTTTACAATTTCTTCTCTTTAAAAATCCACGAGAAAATAAATAGAATACCCCCATTCATGGGGTATGTCACGTGAGCATGTTACCGTAAGCGGTTCCGTTTAACAGTCAGTTTCTCACAGATAGTGTGATCTTTTTTTTTCCCCTCCTCTTATTAAAATTATTTGCTTTGTAGTTGTAAAAATGTCATGACAGCATCAAGAAAGGCTAAGTAATGTAAATTGTAAAGTTTTTTCTTTTCTTTAAAGGTAAATATTTGATCAGACATCTAAAGATTGTAATGCAGATAATTTTTAAATTATTCGCCTAAAAAAAAAAAAATAGCTTTTTTTTTTTTTTTTTTTTTTAAGTTTCTTTTAAAAATTTTGAACTTAAATAATCACAAATTAGCTAAAAAAAGCAATTCTTACAACATGTCAATGTCTTACTTGCTGACGCTTATGTTCACATAAAATTAACACACATTATCTCACATATAGAATGTAGGTTTGATATATAAAACCTTTTTCTCATGTGGGGGTGGTTTATCTTTTTTTATAAACTGTCATTATCCGTTTCTTGTCTTTAATTTAACAACCAATAGTTATTCATCCACTGGTCAGCTACCATTTATTTCTAAAAATTAAGGATGTTTTTCTTTTTCTTTTTTTTTCTTTTTTTTTTTTTTTAAGTTCCTTAAGAGTTGTTTTTAAAAAGTTCAAAAATTGAAAGTAGCTTGAAGCTTTTGAACAATAAAAAAATCCAAAGCTTTTTTAGGAAAAGAGAAAGATATGTAATTTTTTTTCTTTATTTTATTGGCCACCTTTTTAAAGCTAAAATTAAATATCCAATTTCAACGAATTCTCCTTTATGATCCTTTCTCTTGTTAATGGGTTTTGTTTAAAGCGAAAGAAGAAAAAAAAAACTAAGTATTTCCTTTCTCTTTTAAAAGTAAAAATAAAGATTTTATCTTTACCTTTTTTTTAAGTTTTCAACAATTTTTTTTTAAATTGTTGAATAATCGCGGCTAGTTATGTAGAAGATAAGAATTTGTTAATGAAAGTAACTAAGTTATCTTCATTAACAATTTAGTTTATTCTTTTTGACGTTAAACATGGAAATGGTTTGGTTATATTGACAAAGAAATTATTACTGAATCCATTTTTCCGCATTGATGTATAATTTTTTTGTCAACATGGATTTTAGTGCTTCTTAGAGTAGAGTGGCATTTCTGATCGATCATTATTTTACTTTCAATCTGTTGATCATTTATTTAAAAAATGAATTGTGTTAACTTGACACATAAGTTTCTATTGGAATTTTTGTGACTCACTTGTTGGATTTTCCTTATTGAAAGAAAAGAAAAATGAAAAGCATGTTCATTGTAAGAAAATTTACAATAACATGCTTTTCTTAAAGAAATGTACACTTTCGGGTAGGAATAATTGTTTATTTGATTTCACGGAAAATTTATTGAAAGAAAATCGGAAAAAACACACCTTTTATTTTACCTTTTTTTTTTTTTTTTTTAAAATTGTGTAAATCTCTAACGAAAAGAGTAATTTTGACATATCTTCTCATCTTATTCTTTTTATTTATAAAAAAAATTAATAATTTCTTGATGTCAGTCTCTTTGTGTTATTTATTTTTTATTGAGATTGTTACTTTTTAATTTATTCAACATTATCTTGCCCTTATACTCAAAAGTGCAAGTTTACAATATACATGCATTCAAAATGGCTTTGTTGTTTGTCCCCTGCAAATATAAATTACCCTGGGTGGGTAATTTATTTACGAAATAGTAGTATTTGTAAATAAAATCTTCGTCATTATTAAGAAAGAAAATGTTCTCCACGGTCGTTAGATTTAGGATGGGCAACTTTTTATGTTAGTGGTTTAAGGTTCATAGATTTTTTTTTTCTTCTATATGCAGCTTCTACCCAGCTACCCGATACAAAATTACATGTGGGCAGCAGGGACTTAACAAAAAAAAAATTCTACAAGTCATGTATAAAAAATAATAATAAAAAAAAAAAACGATTTTTGAACTAATCGTGATTTGATGATCTTTCGTTTATATTTTTATTTTTTTAAGTTTATAATAACAATAAAGTACATATAATTAATAAAACACGAATTTAAAATGGGAGTATTTTTTTTTTTTAAACTCTGATTACAGACGGTATTTTCCTGGTCTTGTGTGACATGACCTAGAAAATCTTCCTCTTCCTCTTTAGAGTCTCTCTACTCTCAGTAGTTCATTTTATATTCGTCATCTCTTGTTGACTCTTCTTAAATAGAAATAAATAGACAATATTGTTTTCTTTGTTTAACAAATCTTGCATCGCCGAGCCACGTTTTTCTTTTCTTTTTTTTTTTTTTCTGTGTACAATTTTCTTGCAACTATCATTGGCGAACACGAATGTTTGTTGATGCTGCTTAAGCTTTTAAGGCACCCGAAATTATTTTCAAGTCAGAGGATGATAGGAAATCCATTCATTACGTTTTTGAACGAGCCTTCTTTTATGACATTTTAAATTTAATGACTTTCAAGAATGTTTTACATTAGTCACTGAAGATCGATCTTGTTATGTATGATTTTATTCAATTGTCAAGCTTTGTGTTACAGTTACATTTACTGGTTTTTTATGCATCTAAAAATGTGTTTTAAAAACTGGCTTTATTGTCAACTGCTTTCAGAGACAGTAATCTCAGCACGGAATCACTTTTTTATCTTGTCATTATGAAATCAATGTTTGTCCTGATTTTATCAATCTCAGCAACTGTTGATTTTTTACAAGTTTAGTTCATATTCTAACAGTCACACAATCAAATGACACTTTTTTTGCATGTGTTAAATTTTTTTGTGAAATCCTGTTTAAAGACACATTTGAGTCGATTTACGAAAATTATTCTGTGATTTAGTTAATTTGCTTGAGTTTTAAAACGTTTTTATTTGGTTTACTTTTACTTACTTTTTTTTTCTATACTGTGAGTCTTGTTACCTTAGAAGTCGAGTCAACGGTCAGCTAACTACAGATAATCTCAAATAAAATCACCGTGGAGAAGCTGGTAACTGGAAACCAACTCCACTACCCCCCCTCAAAATCCATGTTAATGCACCTACGGTTGTACAGAAGAATGATGAGAATATCATGAATATAGTATGTGAGCAAAGAGGAACTTTTAAGGAAAGTCGAAATAAAAAAAGACAATTAGAATCAGACAGTTGAAAATTTTTGGATACAATGAGAAAAGACTATTTTGGAGAACTTGCCACTCGCATGATGTAGTGAAGGTTAAAACTAAAAGGGACAGAGAAACAGTAACCTACTTCACAACCTTGTGTAAAAAAAAGGTTGACAACAGAGGATAGTAAAAAAAAAAAAATTGCTAAAAACTACATAGGATAGGAAGTTGTGGAGAACCATAGTCGCCCACGTCCTGAAGGAACATGGTACATAATCTTATCACATTCAAAAAGGTCCAGCCTTATGACAAATATTTAAGCTATTTATTCAGTGTTTTTACAGTATACATTATTGCATATTTGTAGAAAAAAAATTTGGATGTAAGTTTTAAGTAATACTACTGCTAGATGAATAAAAAAACATAAGCACTTTTATATTGTGCATATATATATATATATATATATATATATATATATACACACACACACCTGTATAATGCTGGAAAATGTTTGTGACCAGACCTGTAAAATCAGGTGTCAGGAGTGGGGGTCACTGACTACACTTGTATAACAACCAAAAATAACAATAACACAAAACTGAACAGCAGGACTGAAAGAAGTAAAACTGAAAAGGTGAGATTAAAGGAATTAAAAAAAAAAAAAAAATGAGGGGGAAAAAATGAACATAGAAATGACAGAAGCTACCAGAAAAGGAAAGAACTTGAAATATACCCCAATCTGCAACCCACAGATAAAGAAGCTTGTATTGAAAAACAAATAGTAAATAATTAAAAAACAAAATATTAAGGATTATAAAAAAAAAAATTAAAAATATCTCCAACGGTCATTCTGATTGGTACTTGTGATTTGCTAGAGATAACAAGATAGTATATATGTGCAAGATGGCATATAGTAACAAACCTTTTCAAAGATGCAGGAGTAGATTTTTTACTAAATTTCAGTTTTTATATATATATATATATAGATAGATAGATATATGTGTGTGTGAAGAAATAGTTTTAAGGTGTGCTATATTTATGGGATAAAGTGCTCAATATCAGAGATAGTATGTATGTAAATATAAAAGTGAACATTGAAATCACCACTCAGAGGTGACAGGCTGTTTCATGCCTCTGAGTGTTGACTTCAATGTTCACTTATATATATATATATATAGCAATAGTTGGCAAAGTCCTTACCACATTGGATACCATATATCTAAACTTTTTTTCAAAAGTGCTTATAAACCCACATGATGAAAATTAACCACACAAGCAGGAAGGGTTTAGAAGTGGATACTCAACAATATACTGTCCCTAAACAGACCAAGTGATTAAAAAGAGAAATAATACAATAAACTATTTTGTTTAGCTTTTGTTGACTATGAAAAGGCATTTGACTCTAAACATATGGCAGCATTATTTAACTTTCTATGAGAGAAAGTATGCCTTGAAAGTATTTTTGGGAAAATGAAGTTTAAAGGCATCTGAATAAACTTAAATAGAAAATTATTGAACCAACTATGATTTGATGATGATCTTTTTAACGATGTCAGAATTACAAGAAATACTAAATGACATGAAAAGGGATGTTTTCTAGGTAGGCTTTAGAAATGAATTCAAATAACAAATAATGTTCACTTGTAAATACCTGAAAAAGAACATAAATATAGTAGATTAAGATAAGTCCAAGAATACTACATAGGACTGGTAATATTAATGAAAGACTATAAAAATGATGTATAATGATTGACAGAAAAGTACTTAAAAAAAAAAACAAATGTAATGAAAAGCATCTTTGGCAGTAAGCTTTGAAATATAAAGTGTAGAATGAGTGCATGATGCTAATAATGATGTAATGGGTGTGAAACACACACACTCAACTAGCAAAATAACTTTAAAATGTATACAGAGCAATGCCAAGTTGGTGAGACATCATCAGAACTATTTCAATTTGAAGGCACACTGCAAATCAGTGATTTCTCATCTTCATCATGACTGTTTACTTTTGAGTATGTCATCTGCTCTGGTCCATTTGTGTTTGTAAAACACTGACAGAGCAAACTTGTGGCTTATACTACAACTATACTGAGCAGATTTTTGTTACAGTTCAAATATGTGCCCTGCATTATCAAAGATAATTTTATTTTTACTTTTAATAATTAAAAGTAAAAAAATAAAATCATCCCTGATAATGGCTAAAATTATAGCTGAAAGTGTTTGGACATACAGAACATTCGAACAATTTCTACATGATTTCTGAGCAGAGAAGAAAATAACAAGAAAAATTTAAAAACAAAAAAAACTTAACGACACTACCTTGTCAGCAATTTTTAATGAAACTGTAAGAGAGAGCATGTACACAATAAGTGCTAGTGGTAATAAAACTGTGCTTAATGTAAAATTCAGAGTTAAAATTTATACTATTAATAAATATACATTCTGTTTCTGACTGTTTGGTACCAAGTGGTGAGGAACAAATTATTATTATTCAGTCAGTTAATGCCATACATGATCTACACTTTGGAGATCATGTCTCTTTCAATTCATGACTGACTAGAAAGACTAGTTACCAACTATTATGACCTAGGAAAGGTTACTGAGTAGAATAATCAAACGAAGGTTGGTAATGAATGATAATACTTATAATAGACAAGAACAACATATATAAGATTCACCAGTGGCACATAGAAGTGAGTCAAGTGAATACCACTGTAGGATATCTACCAACCACCCCATGCAGTCATGCACAGGGCTGAATTTAATGTTGGGTATCCAAGCTTGTAGGCTCAGCCAAAAATTTCCCGTAGACCCCATATAAAACAGGGTTGGGTAGCTGTTTTCCAGAGATGACTCTGCATATACATAGCCTCATCTGGAGATTCTCTCTGCTCAGAGGCAAAGAGTTTGGCCAACACAGCTGGAGGCTAATCTCCAACTGCAGACCAATATACAGTATTTACTACTGTATTTATATTAATAGGGGCATACCCCTTATTGTCTGTAGGAATGCTACAACACCAACCAAGGTTATAGAACTCAATCTGTCCTTTTATTTAACAGAAGAGATGGATACATACTTTTCCCAAATGTATTTGTGCATAAGTAAATGTACCAAACCCAACTGGAATTTGAACTCTACCCTCCAATTTCTCAGTTCGAGCTGATATCCATTACGCCTCAAAGTGTATGTCACAGGGTTGTCCCTAGTGTTGGTGGTGTCGTGTGTGTGTGTGTTTTTTTTTTTTTTTTTTTTTTTTTTAGTATTGGGAGGGAAATTAGTGAGGTCTGCATCATGTCCACTACATGATCAATGAGAAGTGGTTCCTGAAACCAGTTTCATATCACCTGCACATGACGGGTTTTGTTATTTTGTTGGAATAATCCATTAGCACTGGGGCAAGATTGGGAGTACAAATGGAGGCAAATTGTCTGCAACAAGTCTTTTAATTTTTTTTTTTTTTTTTTTTTTTTTTAAACAATTTTTTGAGAATAACACTGGTTTTTCAGATATATGACCTATTTAACCCATAGCTGAGGTGAGGGGGAGAAGGTTTCATATCTCTTTCCCAAGAGTATTTGTGCGTAAGTGAATGTAACACACTCAACTGGAATACAAACTCACCTCTCCAATTTTTCCATCCAGTCCACAACGAGATATGACTGGTTGAAGCCATAACCTCGCCCAGTCTCCTCAATATATGAACTCCACCATCTGCTTGAATCACCTTGAAATGAGACTTGTTTGACCAGCTGGCAGTTTTCCATGGCCCATTGGCAATGTTCTCAGGCTTGTGCAGTCAAGGATGCTCTAGTGTTAATAGTACACTTGTTTGATGATTATGCAACCCTCATTGAATGCAGTATATGCTGTACAGTGTTGACTTAGGAGTTGAGTGGTACCAGCATATTATTTGATGCAATGTATCCTTTTGGTGTTGATTTACATCATTTTTTTTATTTTATTTGGGGGATCTTCTGTTCTTGCATTACCTGTGAGCATTGATGTCTTTCTGCAGTTAACATTCTTGTTACTGGTGTTCCAGAAAATCCTAGAACAGTTGCCACCTTGAAGATAGTGCTCCGTCTTTTTGAGCCCAATAATCCTTCCATAAACTTATGGCTGCCACAGCTAAATTATCTCTTTACCTATTATGTCAGTTATGCATGATTTCAATGCTGAATTGATTCATCATCTCTCATCGCATGGCCTTTTTTCAGACAAGCAATATAGCTTTCTTTTTTTTTTTTTAAATATCAACTGCTGATATACTGACAATAATTGTGAAAAGTCTATCATGCTGTAGATAAAAATGGTGAAGCCCGGGCTGTAGCATTGGACATCTTGAAAGCCATTGACAAGGTTTGGCATACAGGTCTTCTCCACAAGCTGAAAAGTTTTGAACTGATCCAGTCTTTTCTATCAAATCATGACATAAAATTTATCCTGAATGGTCTAGATCCTTTCATACTAATGGGGGGGTGTTCTCTAGGGCTCCATCCTTAGTCCTACTCTGTTTTTACTTTTCATTAATGATGTTCCTGATGACATGAGCACTTAACTTGGTATCTATGCTGATGACACAACCATTTACTCCTGCCTCACTAGTAAGGCTGATCAGTCCAATAACGTCAAAATGGCAGCCGATGTCCAAAACGACAGTCCGTCATTAACTGGAGCAAAAGATGACTTGTTAATTTTAACACCTCCAAAACTAAAGTTCTCTCCATTAATCGTCTGAGAGACCCCTCTCTGCCTTTCATCAACATGGCTGAAAGTGATCCGTTGCATCTTCTAGAGCTAATGTTCTCAGCTGATTTAAATTGGAAAGACTATATTGAATCCATTGCTCTGTAAGCTGCTAAGAAAGTTGGTTCACTGTGTCATGTGAGACAATTTTACTTTCCACAAGGTATCTTAATATCTATAAATCCATGCTTAGAATATTGCTGCTGTCTGGTGCACCTGCTATTTACCTTGAGATCCTTGATAAAATCCAAAGAATCATCTGCAATATTATTGGTTCTGATCTGGCAGCTTGGCTTCAGTCACTTTCCTACTGCCATAAGGTTGACTCTCTGTATTTTTTATAAATACTTTTATAGTAATTGTTCAGATAAGGTCTTTGCTATGATGCCTAGACTTCTTGAATTCAAGCACAGTACTAGACTGGCATCAAGTTCTCATCAATTTGCAGTTGAGCTGGCTAGATGTAGCCAACAGTTCTATGCTACTTCTCATTTGTGGAACTCTCTTCTGGTTCCATGCTTTTCAGCCACCGTCAATCTGCAAAAATTTAAATGCAATGTCAATCACTATTTACTGTCCTCCTGATTACTCTTTTCTCTTCCTGCTCATTGTTTCTGTTCCTAATTCTTTCACAACCTGTAACCCCTTGTCTTGGTGGCTTTACTGCCTTGCATGGTGTGATACTGTGTGTATATACGTGTGTGTATTTATATATAATAAAAGAAAAAAGGTCTTGTTTTTCTTTGAGATTATATTTTTCTTACAATCTGTCAAAAATTTAGATATTTGAAGTTAAATATTGATATTGGTAACTTATTTATAATATGATAAACACACCAAGAGTTGTATAATAAATTTTTATACCAGAATATAAGTTTGTGTAAATTTTTCTAGTAAAAAGATACAGAAATTCAAATGTTATATTTACATATAAATAAATGCTGAAAATTTTATCAAGATTGGTTGGTTAATAACATCAATTTTAGTAAGAAAACCATGGCTTGTTTAAGGACATTTGACACAGTGTAAATTAAATCCATTGAAAAGAAAGACAATTGATTAAATTGAAAAATATGTAAAATAAAGCTCACTCACACACACACACACACACACACACACACACACACACTGACTTATGTAGAATTTTGCTGAATCCATTTTTGGAGAAATTCTTATAATTAAACATGTACTTCATTAGTTAAGTGCTGTGTGAATCCCAGTCCTTCGTCCTATACTACAAAAGAAGCCATTTTGGATTGACTTTTTCTTCAGTAGCAATCATCTTTAATTGATTATTGATGGTTTGCATCTGATGAATTTATCATTTGTTATTGCCAAGGTTGACAATAACATAAGAACTTTTTGTTGCCACTTCCTGAGCAGGTAAAGTATTTATGGAAGAGTGGTTCCCGCCAAACAAATACTCATTCAACCAGTCTCTATTATAGTGATAAGAGATTTTGTTTCCGGTACAGATATTAGGCAATCGGACTGTGAAAGGAGAACTGGGTTCATGCCTTTCTTATAAGTGTGAAGTGAACATAAGCTGCCTCAACTGAAATTCAAAATCTGTTTTCTGGTTCTGTTTTTCTTTTTTCTTTCTTCTCGTGTGTGTGTATATGGGGGATTCGTATTACTGTTGGTGGCACCACAATGTTCTTATTAAATGATATCGTCTCCAGATGTTGTACCTTTATTTTTTCTCTGTAGACCTATTAATATGTCCATGCTTGTTGACAACTGAAATTATCTATTATTTCATGGCTCTTTGTCACCTTTTGTCTGTAGTTTCTCCCTTATTCCTTCCAATCTCAGTTACATGTTCATCTCCATATTTAAACCTTGATTAGTTTCCTATGTGTAAAAGGAAAAAATAAATTTTTGTTCATCTCTCTCTAAAGCATTTTAATGTATTGTAAATTTTTACCATTCTATCTCTATTTGCTGTCCAATATTTTTCGTTATTTCTTGATATCCAGCCAGAAACTTTTTAATATTAATTCACCCTATATCTACTTCTTTTAGGACTTCTCTCTCTCGTATATATAAAATGTCTCTCTCACTCATACATTTTGAATTTTTTTTTTTTTTTTTTTTTTTTTTGATTAATATGTAGATTTCTTAGTCAAAAAGCAAACTCCAGTTTAGAAAAGCTAGAGATTGGACATCAGCTGTGTTATGGTTTCTTAGCCTCATTCAAACTGACTTGCCGCAGATCCAAAGATCCAATGAAAACCTATCAAATTTATAACTAGAAAATTTGCCACATTTTTAACTTCAAGACAGTTTCTTTTGTTAGAATAAATTATGTTCATCAGAGAAAACCCAACTTTCAGCCTCTGCAGAACTTATAGTAATGGTATTAATTATATTTTTAGTTATTATATATCGGCTATTAATATATGATTATTTTTGGATAATCCAACAACTGGCTCGCTAAGCTTTTATAATTCTAAGAATCAGTTGCGTGAATCTGTAGGATGCCACCACTGGATTGAACCAACCTTTATAACATATGTTCTGGTAGAATCTTTTATCTTGTTTACTATTTATGACACACAGGTCTGTTGGAAAAAATAGAAATAGGAATACAATAAGATTAATAATTAAGAGGCATCCTATATTCCATCCTTTTAGCAAAGGATGGAATACAAAATGACACTAGAATCAAAAAGCATCATACCTCTGAACAGAAATATGATAAAAATATGATTTGGAAATATCTTAAATGGTTTTTATTAAATTATCAAAATGGTTTAATTCTTTTTGATACTATAAAATGATTTGTTTCCATTCTCGGATTAAAAAGAAAATAAGCAGAATAGACTTCTAAAGATTACCTGCCTTTATAGATCCAAACAAGTTAAAAAAAAATTTTTTGTTAATGCTTTTAATATGTTCATTAAATTGGCAGAGATTTTGGCTCTGAGCAAAGGAAATCTTGTCCAAGATAAGTTTTGTTCAGATTTGAGTAACTTTAGAATAACTAGTCAGTGGTCTTAAATGTTCAGGCAAGGCATTTGAATCATGGGTGCAAGAAAATCTTTATTTCAACCAGATTCCTTTACTAATTTTTATTTATTTTTTTTAGTTCATCAAGCAAATCTTGTATAACTTTTCTGCTGTCTTGTTGGTTTATGAGATCAGTAATAGTAATTATGGATAATTTTATTGTACTGCATTTATGTTACTCCTGGAGATAAATCTTTAAACTAATTTTTTTTTTTTTCCCCCACTTTCTCTTAGATTTTTATGGTAGTGAGGGATGAGTTTCATTATTTGAAGTTTATACTGTTGAAGATACACACACATATATATATATATATATATATATATGTAAATATCAAAAGGATATCCAGAAAAATGCAATTAATCATAGATAGGTACTGAATGCCTAAAAATAGATTGACCTGTACACGTGAACATGCCCAGGAATGCTACATCAATATGCTATTGTCCTCATCTTTATTGCCATATTTATTACGTTTCAACTGTTGTACGCTCCTGGAATGTCGAACTGAACCCTTTATTTAGCTCATTAGGGTAGACTGTTCTAGTTTCGCATGCCATGTTTAATGGATGTCGGTTATCTCCTGTTAATTCACCTCTCCAAGTTCTCCACTGCCTTAACCGGGTATTGAACTCACATTCTTTGGGTCCTGTCACTGGATCTAACTAACGCCTTTATCCACTGTGCCATGTGTCCTTGACAACTGACATCCATTAAATATGGCACATGGAACTAGAACAGTCTACCCCAGTGAGCGAAATAAAGGGTTCAGTTAGGCATTCCAACCACTTGAAGAAGGCTGGAGTGTACAACAGCCGAAATGTTGTAATAAATATGGCAACAAAGATGAGGACAATAGTCCGAATAATGTAAATAGTGTACATATTACCTCATCTCAGTAATATAAACAGCTTTGACTTTATTTATTCAATTGCATCATTCTTTGGCACGAGAATGTCTTACTAGCAGTCACAAGTAATTTCTAGTTTGGAACCATTCTGTACACTTAACAGGTAAAAAAAATTAAATTTTAATACTGTACATTTTAGAATTTTGGTTTGAAAATGCTTTCAATTGTACAAAGTTTTATAACCGAAATTAGGAAAGAAAAAAACATTTTATTTTTTAAAAAAATTTTTTATAACTCTTTAAGTTCTTTTATTTGGCTGGAGAAGAAGAAAAATGCTATTTTAATTCAAAATAGACCTCTGGTAACCTCTAGCAACATTAGAAATCAACACCACTTGTCCTATCAACCTTTTCTGCCCAATGTATCCCCCCACCAATTTCCTCCAAGAATATAATTATCTGTAATAAAGATAATAAAAGCTACAAATTAATTCTACCTCCAATTATCTCCTGTGATCAAAGAAGTCAAATTTAACTTCATGCACACTATTATTTTCATATTTATAAACATCTTTGTACTTAATACGACATTCAATATATTATTACACTTTACTAGAAATGGCATACTGTGCATCTCTGGCGAACTTAAATGACCTTCAAGGTCAACCTCATATAGATGATATTATTTGATGTCTTTCAGTTATCCATACTAAAACTAAATTTTGGGGACTTTCCATTAGGTTGTGACATCAATGTGTAGAAACATGCACTCTTCAATAATACAATTTGTTTGTCAGTATAAGCCCCAAATTATTTTAGTGATATATAACATTTTAAATATTTGAAGAACCAATTCTTGATAGGTTGTTATAAAACTTGTTAATTTTCATAGTTATTTGTAAATCAAATGTTACATTATTTGGATGTATAAATTATACAGAGCTGCCAATCCTTTAAATTTTAGCTTGTAACAGTGGCTTTACTGCTAGCAAGAAAAAATTTGGAAGTGACAAAACAATAAATGGAGATGTAGTTGCAATAAATGTTTTTATTTCCAGTGACTTACAAGGTTCAGTTGTTCCAGGGTATTGTATGTCAGTCCTGGGAGACTTTGTTCATGTGTATCTCAACTGCTACACAAGGTAGCAGTTGAGATACACATGGAGAAAATCAGCATGCTTAGGTAGCCAAGTGAGATATTCATGGGAGAAATATTCCACAAGTTATCTCATTGCTGTTGATAGCATGGATAAGTTTGCCTGCTATGGGGTCCATCACTAATGCTAACCTGGTCAGATCTACCTTTGTGGGGAGAAAATGCATTGGCTTTTGTAAGTCAGTGGGTCAGAAATGGCTGCTGTGAAAACTCTCTGCCTTTTACTGATTGGTCAGAAAAGTTGTTTTATGACTCTGATATTTTTTGGATGTTATTCTGAAAAATGGGTGCATAGAGCCTGATGAAATTAGTCTGTTTTTGTCATATGAGCTGTGGATGTTAAAGTGAGCACTTCTGTTTGTGTTAAAGAGTTGCATTTCTGACAGAGTATGACAAACTCCTACCTGTTTTGATATCGTTCTTGAAGCTTGTATATGTGCTTCCCAGATCTTAATATATTTTATGTATGTTTATCAGTATAAGATTATGTCTCTATCTTACAACACTGGTTTTTTAGATGAAAAGTTGTACTTATCTGAAATATACTGCTTGGTTTATCCAAGATTTTACTGCTTGACTTTATCACTGAAACTTTTATTTAATCTACTAATTGAAGGCTACAAGTTTACAGTACAGAATGAAGACTTAACTCACTATATAGTAAATTATTTGGTTAACTTGTTAACTATTGATAGTTTATTTTTAATCCTTTATAAATTATTAAAGATTAAGAATTTATGGTCCTGACAATGAATGTGTGCGTAGTGTAGTGGTTAATGCTGCAGAAAATAGAATCAGCATATTGAGTTCAAATACAAGCTGAGTTCATAGCAGTCAATTTTGTACTAATACTCTTGTGATAAGTATAAATCATCCCTTATCCTTCAGGGGTTAAATTACAGATCAGACTAGGCTTTATGGCTGGTTGGTAACCAATTTAGAAGAACAATGCTAAGTTCAAAACTGGCTGTAAAAAAATACTTGATGCAGAAAATGCAGCAACAACACTTAGTGACATGAGGATGTAACTCTTTTTCTCCATTGGGGAATGGCACTAAGGAGGAGGAAAATCCCCAACGAAACATTCCAAGGGGTCATGGTGTGGGGTTATGTTTCAAAACACATCTTGTGGAGGAACATCAATTTTAATAGTGAACAGATAGTCACTGAAAATGAGATCCTGCAGCCTTTTACTAGTAATTATATGAACTGATTATACAAAGGCACTGGGACTGCAACTGAAAAATATTATGCTAAATGGTTAGATTTAATAATGTCTGTTTGGGGAGGAATTAATACAGTATATAAACAAATATAAAATGTTAGTAAACTCTCTCTAAAGAAAGATACAAAAGGTGTCATCAGAAACTTTATTGATTTTTTTTTTTTTTTTTTTTTTTTCTTCAATATCTATTACTAGTTAAAAACATTACAATATTTTTCTCTTTTTGTAACTTGAGATTTTTGTTATGATATTTGTCTCTTCCCAAGAGGAACATGTGATACAAGATCAAGTTCAATCTGTTGAACCCTGATAACTGACTGCTTGCTGATATGCTATTCCAGAATATTTGAGTAAATTTTACAATTTCAGGACTGCTAATGACAGAAAAATATTGGCAGTGAAGAACAAATAGCTGATGCTAATTTCCAGGAGAGTGACTCCTTGCACCTTCTCTAGATAACGTTTTCCACTAACATGAATTGGAAAGATTATATTGAATCAATTGCTACATCTGCTGCTAGAAATGTTGGTTCCCTGTTTGAACTAGACAATTTTTCTCACCAGGATCTATCTTACACATTTATCAGTCTACCATTCATCCATGCATTGAATATTGCTACCACATTTGGTCTAGTGCTTCTGTTATGTATTTAGAGATTCTTAATGTAATCTGAAGAATCTGCAATATTATCAGTCTTGACATTGCATAACTGCTTCGGTCATTTTCCTACCACCATAACGTGGCTTCCCTGTGCCTTTTCTATAAATATTTTCATGGCAATTATTCTGATGAGCATTCCTCTTTGATACATCAACTTTTACAAAATTAAACAGTGCTAGATTGGCAGCTAGGTCATGTCATTGCACAACTGAAATTGCTAGATGTAGTTATAAGTTATGTGAATAGTTTCTTCTCTTGCACTTCTTGCTTGTGGAACTTTCTTCTGGCTTCTTGCTTTCCAGTCAGATTTGATGTTCAAAAATTTAATGTCAATTGTTATTTTCTGTTTTTTCAATTTCCCTAGGTACTTGATTTTTGGCATGACATGGGCTCCTGGGAATGTCCTGATTTTGTTTGTTTGTTGTTGTTTTTTTTTTTTTTTTTTTTTTTTTTTTTTTTTTGTGATTGATATGATGGTAAAGAACATGTATAAGTCTGTGTAGGTGTCCTATGTGTGTGTGATATTAAAAAAAATAACTTTCTAAATTTAAATGTGGTGATTATAACAAAACTGTAATGTTAAAAATTTTAAAATTAGAATTTTTGTTTCAAAGAGTATATTTGAGATCTGATAAGTTTGATTTATCAAACATTTGGCTCTGATGAATGTTTGTACCCAAAACTTTTGAGTTGGCCATATAGTTAAATCGCTCAAATTTTACTTGATTTATTGATTATAGTTTGTTTTATATTGAGTGCATGTTGGCAGAAGTTCTGCTAGTCATTAAAATGTTAAATTCTTTTAATTTTCATATATTTTTTTTCATTTATATTATTATTAAAGTGTTGTTGAAGATGAGATTTGCTGTCAGACTAGAAGTTGAGTACAAATTCATCAACAATGCAACACTGGCAATTAGAACACACTCAATTCTTAAGCTAATGACTCAGAATTTACTGGAATACTGATGCAATCAAGTGGTGTTGCAGTGGAGCCTTTACTATTCACCCTGGAGAAATAATTTTTTTTTTTTTTTTTTTAAAGAATTAATTTCAGTTAAATTTTTCTACTGAATTCTGCAGTAATTTTTTTAATAAGATTTCTTTTTTTTTTTCTTTTTACAAGCTCACTTAAAATTTTCTAAATCTATTCATATCATGTAACAAAGGCTTACTCCTCTAGATAATAGATTAGCATTCAAAGCTGAAAGGCTTTTCTGTTCAGGTTTGTATTGAAAATGTTCCTCTTTGGTTTGACTATTGGCTAAAGCTAACAAGTGTGACCTACCCTTCAAGGATTTTCCTGTTTTTATTTTTTTTTATATTTTATTTTTATAACATCCCAAGTTATTTTATAAACAACTTCCGATTTGGGACAGAACCGGAAATATTTGGGTATCCTGTTAGTAAGAATGAGATTACTTTCAATTTATGCCTGGCAAGACCAAGGTTACAATTTTAGCAATTTCTAACCTAAATATAGTTTTTATGACCATGAAAATGTTGTTTCTATGTGTTATATAAATCTTACTATATAAATATTGCAAAACAACAACTATGATTGGTTTGGTTTTTGTTTTACAGCTTATCAACCTCAATGGGTTATTTAATGCTGACAATATTGCTGCTAATATTTTTTGTCAAAAATCTATTTGTGGTAATATTTTTGTTTTTGTGGCATATTAAGCTCAATGGGCTATTTAATGCTGACGAGATTTTTATTTATGGTAATATTTTCTTTTTTCAAATATTTATTGCTGATACTAATTTTTTAAAAGTTTTTCTGGTATTAAAATCTATTTTTACACTTTCATAGTGTTTTGAGTCAAGTTGTGGGGTCAACTATTTGCCCATAGCTGGGACCCTAACAGGTGCTACCACCCCGGGTCAGGGTGGACCTGGGAACACCATCAATTAAGAGGTGGTTCCATACTCCTCAAAACCTCCTGATCAGAGGCCTTGCTGCTGGACCTAGTTTATCGTCTTACCCAGGATGTGGATGTAGTTTATCATCATAACCAGGACAAACAAACTATGATCTGGAATTAGAATGAAAACAGTGATGGTACCTACCCTGAATAAATCATAAAAATTCAGGATGTGGAATGTAAATACTAAACACTTCAAATATGTCAGTATATGGATCAATTATAACAAATTTAGTATAGGAGGTAAGGAAACTGAACATGGATAGACTGTGCTAGGAGTAGTTTCACCCAATACCTCAAGATGCTACAAAACCAAAACATGAATCTAAAATAGCCTTCTCAGATTGAGATTTTCATATGGATGCCATGCATAGTGCAAAACTCATACAGAAACATCTAGACTGTCAGCTGTATAAAGGCTTTCTAAGATTGATGGTTCAATGTGGCTTTGAGTAAATGAAGCATGTAGGTCTTAGCAAGGACCATCCTTCTTTGAACCTTGTCAGTTAGTGCTACAGAATTACAAAGGACTGTATTGGATAATGGAGTCCTTATCACTTGTGGACTTTCAACAGCAGCAACAATTAAAATGGATAGCAGATGTAACACAGAAAATATAAAAATGCTGACATGTCACACTACTTCAATGAAAAGTTTAAGAAGGTAGCCACCATCAATACTGGAAAGACCAGTAACAGTTACTAAACTTGGGAAAGCTATATATTTTCCTGAAAAATTGTTTTAATAGAAAGACTAAATGTCAACCAGAAAATAGTGTTGAATATTTCCTTAGAAGGGAACAGTTAATATTACCATTATCATATCAGTTTTTTTTTTTTTTTTCTTTTCTCAGAAGATCTCCTTTTCACTTGCAATTTATTTATATTTCAAAACACAGATGTGAAAATCTGATAGTAAGGGCAGGGAGCTTTTGATGGCTATCAAGACAGCATGGCTCAGTATTTTTGTAGAGGTTTTTCACCTTGTGAAATTGATGCCATATCTAGTTATAGCACTTTACCAAGCTAGACAGTCTGGCATGATACCAGGCACCTATTCTATAACTTTTTTTCATATTAATATAGATTTACTCAATCAATAGTTGGTGAAACATTGAGCGAGCTTGTGTACTGTGTGACCTTTGGATTATGATGATAGTGTGTCTGTTCATTCTCTGTCCCATGAAGGATTTTTGGCTAAGCATCATACCATCTATGTGTGGTGTCAGTCTAGATTTAACTCCCTACAACTTCTAGCTATTTTTTTTTTTTTTTTTTTTTTTTTTCAAATCATTGTTGAAATACCAGACCAATGATGAGATAAAGAAGTGTGTGGTAATCCTAAAAGAGGATTTACTCTTTGAAAATGGAGGGTATGCTGGGATAAGTGTAGAGGTTTAGGAGGAGAACTTTGAAAAGGGGTGAAGGAGTCATTGCCTTTGATGGGCTAATTTTTCATAAATATTAAATGGTTGGATCTTTTCCAGCCAGACCTTGTCCTGATGGATTTTGTTATATTCCCTTATCTGTATTCCTTAGTTTCAAAATGGGGTATGGATTTGTATCTCCAGTTTCATTTTGATTATAGTGATGATTTCCTGAACATTTCTCTCTAATCTCTAATCAAATAGCTATACTCATTTCTTGAAGCAGTTCAAAAAATTCCCAATTTCCTGTGTTGCAATAAAGAAAGGTAAGTAAAATAAATGACTTAAGTCAGCATATTTGGTTCTTTTTAGTCAATCTCTTATATTCTCTAAAAATATTTCTTGGATGATAAATGGTTTGTTTAAATATTAACATGTCTGTTGCTGTTTGTTGCTTAAATGAATGGAAATTTTAAAATCCTGGTTTTTAGAATTGTAGTTGAGCCATCCTAGGTTCTTTTTCAGGCTTCTTGATTAATCCTAATATGGGTGGAGTTTGTAAATTCTAATATGTGAATCATAAATTATGAATGCAGATACATCTTATGCAAAATAATTTTTTTAATTTTAAAAAAGAAAGAACTCTGTCTATTTATTTATATATATATATATATATATATATGGTTTCCAAATAAGGTAATAGTCACTTTGGTTTTTCTAATAAGTTCTATACTTTTTGTAGTGATTTACAAGCCACTAAAACAAAAAGGATGCTTGTTTTTAGAATCGGAGATAGTTGAAATTTCTGGGACACCTAATGAGGAAGGAAGGTTTAGAGATTTTGACACTCACAGCACATACTGAAAGCAAAAGGGATGATAGGGACAGTGAGCCACCTAGCTGATGAGCTTATGTGAAGGGTTGGCAGAATGGAGAGTAGGAGGGATGGTAAAGAGACAAAACTTACTAAAGAGCTAAGGATAATATCTTCAATGTATATGGTACATATAAAAGAATAATTTGTACATTCTGTGCTGGGTTGACAGATCCTTTTACCATATAAGATTAAACACTTTTTCTCTTTTTAGCCTTTTATAATGCATTTGATTTCATTTGTTTTGAGTATTGAAAGATTTTAATTACTTGACGCCATCCTCACATTGGTGTGTCCTCCAAATAAAACTTTGTATTCTATTTTGCATTTAGAGTTTGTATTTAGGAAAAAGCTGCACAAATGGAACTTACATCACACCAATTCGTACATCGAATTCGGAGAGTCGAGTGTGTGTGTGTGTATATATATATATATATATATATATATATATATGTGTGTGTGTGTGAACATTGAAGTCAACACTCAGAGGTGGCACTGTTTCATATATGTTAAATGCAATCATCAGGTCTGACAGTGAACAGTGTTAGATTTTTATTATAAAAGCAATAGTTTAAAGTGCTCAAAATATGAAACCTAGTTAAAATTGCTATTCAATATTAGTTTAAATTTCACAACCTATTTCTGAAACTGTAAATGATGACTTGTGAGCTACTTGTCTGTCACTCAAAAAAAATTGTTAGTTTAATTTATTTTTCTCAGTCCAAAAGCAAATATTGTATGTAAAATTTTTCAGCTTTGTTTCCTAAATTACTGTTTTGGAATCAATCTTAAGGCCTTGATCCAAGATTTAAAATTTTGTTGATCTCTAAATGCATTCAGTGTTGGTGATACAAATACATTTGGCATCAAATTCAAATTGGTGAATAATATCGCTGCTTGTACTTTGTTCCTCTCAAGTATTTGTGATGGACTTGTTTTCTGTTGGTCCAGTATTCCACAATTGCTTTATTTTATTTCAGGGTACACATGTTGAATAACTAAAACTCTTGGTTCCCCTTTTAAATTTTTAATAAGGAAAAATTAATCCTGAAATTTAAATCTGTGAAATTTTGGCTTAGCATTCACAAAGAAGGTTAGCAGTACAGTTTCAGAGATTTATCAAGAATCTACTATTTTCTTTTTAGAAAGGCTGATAATGACAGACTGAAATCTCTTGAGGAAGGCAAAAGAGAAAGGATTATCCATTAAGGAATTTAGTATCCAGTTTAAAATATCAAATTAAAAAACTTGTAAGACATGTCTAAGTTTTTTAAAATATATTTATTTTTTTTTAATTTTTTTATTTTTTTAAATTTTTTTAATTATATATAAAAATAATTCATAAATTACTCTTCTGTGCACATGGCTACCTTTTTAGGTGCATTGGTTGAGAAACTGTGTTAGGCTAACATGGTCCTAAGGTTGAAAAATATGTGAGAAATGCTGTTCTAATTTTTTTTTTTTTTTTTTTTTTTTTTACATGATAATCAAATATACTGAGCTTTAATTCTCAAAATGATTTTTATTTTATTTTTTTTAAATACACAAATGGAAAAATAGGACATCTTAACTGTTGACAGCACTGAAAATAAAACCATGAAACCTTTTGGCTGGGGCTGTTAAGGTTCATTTCATATCCCTCTTGGGGAAAGGCATAAATTAATCTCTTTCAGTAGGTAAGGTCAGTGACATCTCCTTTAGGCTAAATGACATAGCAGGTGGAGCCTATCTGGGAGAAGGCTGCTCTAACAAAAACTTAGTTTGCCAATTGCCTTGGATATCTTGATAAAGGGTACCAAGCCTGTGTTAGAAGCTGACCTTCATTTATCATTTGTATTTTCTTTGTATCAAAGTTTGCTTCTATCAAGAAAAGTTTAAATTAATATTAATCTCAAGCCCAGGAGGGGGGGAGGGGGTTTGAGCAATTTTTTCATGCTGTTAAACCAACTTTAAACTGGCCTTATGTCACATTCAGTTGCAACATGGTTTGGTTTGTTGTGTTTTACAGTATATCAACCTCAATGGGTTATTTAATGCCAACAAAATTTTTTTATTGCTGGTAGTTTTTTTTTTTTTTTTTTCTCAAAAATGTATTGCTGGTAATAATTTTTCTTAAAACAAAATTATTGCTGGTAATTTTTTACAAAGTATTTCTGGTATTAAAACCTATTTTTACACTTTCATAGTGTTTTGATCCCAGTTTTGGGGTTAACTATTTACCCATAGCTGGAACCCTAACAGGTGCTACCACCCCGGTCAGGGTGGATCTGGAAATGCCAGCAATTAATAGGTGGTTCCATGCTCCTCAAAACCTTCTGATCAGAGTCCTTGCTGTTGGACGTAGTTTATCATCTTACCCAGGGCAGTTGCAACACTGGTGCACTGGAAAAAATATACCTTACAAGCTAGGAACAAAGAATAAAACTGGGTAGAGTGATAAATCAATAGTCTGATAGCTGAAATTTTTTACCTGATATTTTCACTGCATAATGTTTGCTTTATCTGATTAATATTTGCCAAAGAATTAAGTGCATTTATAAGGAAGGAGATTATGCTGTAAAATAAATTTGTACAAAAATGCTTTTTTTTTTTCTTTTTCATTATTAGGTTTGTTAACTTAACCGTTTTAATGTTTTCTCAATTTTCACAAAGTTTGCTGGAAGGTAAAAAAAAACTACTAAGCAATGATTTTTTTTTTTTTTTTTTTTTTTTTTTTAATGCACACACAGCATTATATGTCCTTCACTATATATTGCCTGTGTTCATTGACCTTATAACATGAGCAAGATGAACACACATCTCTATTCATTCCTTTTGAGCCTTCAAAATATCACCCGGCACTGGTTCAGTAGAACCGGTTTCCATGTTGGCCAAACACAATATCCACTTATATTTTGAGTACAAACTGTTTGTGCATATCTAGGAGTTGGTGACCTGCACAAGTGATTTATGCAAAGAGCCACTATCATCCATTAGCCTATGACTACAATGGATAGATTTAATTGTTTTCCTGCTTCTATAGATTTGTGATTTACTATATTGTTCTTGTGGCTCAATTCATTTACCATTTAACCTTGAACTTTGATGTGCAGAGCACTGCTTGAAGACTAATTGATCCCCTCTTCCTAAAGGGCTGTGAATTAAAATCCAGTTGAGACAAATCATTGGCCATTTCGTTATTATGCTCTTATAATGATTCTCTGAAAGCACATTTTTATTAATTTTTAAATACTTCTTTCAATATGGTTATATTTAAGTCTGTATATATTTAATATTTGTTTTAATTACATTACTAAGGTTGCCTCTTTTGTCTGATTGGTGCAAATTTAATTGTTAAAAGTGAACTTACACACACAATGTGCATGCACACCTACATACATATAGGTAAATCAATAGATCTATAGGCTAATGCCGGAAAGGGGAAGTATTTTTCAATGTAATCTCGTTGATGTACTTAATTCAATGGTGAATATTGCATAGTTTGAGCCTTATAATTCCTGATCCAGTCCCAGACTACTTTTTACGTGTGTGTGTGTATATATATATATATATATATATATATATATATATATATATATATATGTAGTAATCCGTTAGTATAATCCAAGCAAGTCCTATTAGCACAATATAGAATTTGAAATATTAAATGTTAAAACTGACTCCCAAAGAGTGCTCAATTTTTATTTTGAGTAAACAGCAAAATTTTTCGTGCAATTGGAATTAAGATACCCTTAGTTAATGACCATTTTCACCTGCGAATTTTAAAATTTAAAATTTGCAGGATTTTTCAAACTGTTTATGGTATCAGTTTGTAGAAGGGTTTAAAATTTGCAGGTGAAAATGGGCATTTAACTAATGGTTTCTTAATTCCGATTGTATGAAATATATAATGTGTAGGTGTAAAATGTTCAAACATTATCTTTACTGGATACCAGTATTTGAATAGATGACCTGTTTTTTTTTTTTTTTTTTTTTTTTTTTTTTTTTTGAACTGTCTATATTAATCTGGCTTGTGCAGGCTGGTAGGCATAATACATGCTGCTTAAAAAAATGGGGTGACTGTTCAACATGGGTATCCACTAAAAATAGTGTTTGAAGTAATAAAAACGTATTAAAAATGGATCCATTAATTCTTACACTCTCTAATCAGACTGACCGAACAGCTTTCACAAATCTAAAAAAAAAAAAAAAAAATATACCCTGATGTTTGGGCATTTGGTAAGATTTTGGGAAGTGGATTGGATGGAGAACTTTTCAATCACACTATTTTAGGTAAATGTTAAGCATATAATTTTGAAACTGGGAAAAATTAGAGTTGCATTGTCACGATACTGGTTAATATATATTGTAGTAATGGCTGATAGGGAGTAAGATATGTTGACATAATTTTAATCATTTTTATGTTTAAGAAATAACCATGTTTAACCTTTTGTGGCAACTCCCACCCATAGGATGGTTATTCTTTTGACATTGCTATTACTGTATACACTTTTGACTTCTTTGGCAATGTTTATTTTTAAAAAGAATTTTGATAAAGTATAAGTCATCCTATTCTCAGTCTTCTCTCTTACTTCCTGTAACCCCCTGTGTACTAGTGGCATTAGCACCTTTCTTGGGGTGAAATGATTAAAAAAAAAAAAAATCTACACTGTAATATAAAGATACAATGTAGCCTTATAGATTTATTGGAGACACAATCTGTTTTCTTGGTAATGAGATATTCCAATATTAAGGTAACAGGAAGCATTACTTGACAGCAATAAGCAAATGTATCTTTAAATGATGCTGTTTATATATATATATATATATATATATATATATATATATATATTTTTTTATTTTATTTTTTTTTTATATTAGCTTTCTCTGAATATTTTCATTTTAAGGGTTTAAAAAGTGGAATTCTTTTTTTCACTTGCAACAATAGATGTTACTGTATGGATAAAACTCTTAGATTACTCATGCAGAAATTATAAACAACGCAGTTGCAAAATTATTTAAATAATACAGTCATTTTCTGAGTGCATAATTAAACTATTATAAAATGAAAAAAATCTATACAAGTTTACAATGAATATACATTACAAAACATGTTGCAGGAAGACAGTTTGTTTGTTGTTGGTAGCAAAAGCAATAAAAATAAAATTCAACAGCAGATGTCCAAAAGTCATTGGTTCACCAGGGACAAAATCCACAAGTCCAAATCTGTATGTGTTGATTCTCAAAGAGCAAGACCATTCCAGCTTAAAAGCCAGAGCTTATATATTCCCAAGACACCCATGATTAGTCAAAGAAAATTTGCATGAGCTGCTGGGCTCTTTGAAAGAGAGCTTGTCTGTATTTCTTGTTTTGCCTAACAGTATATATAGACATTTTATTCAACAAGGAAAGCTCTCTTCTTCACAGTATCACTTTACCTAATAAGGTGCTTCCCAAAAGTTTGAAGAATTTGAAAAGTCACTACATGAATGTAGAACTTTTGTACCTATTCTTTGGGACACCATGTGCAAACAGCAAGAAAGGGACTTTTTAAGAAGATAGGGGAACTTAAGTGTCCAGATGAGTAAATTTGTTTTCAATGAAAACTTTTTGTTGTTAAATTCTTTGCTGGTTTTTGATAACATCTCATAACAAAAATTGTTATGTATGCAAAGAATATTTATTTTCTGATACATTATTTATATGAGATCATAAAAATCAACCATCATTTTACATTGTTTTGAAGGAGAGAGAAAAAAAAAGACATCCGCAATCACTCATTTTATGCTTTTTTAAAATTCCATAGAATAAAAAAAAAAGTTGAAAAGATAGTTATTCCCTTGATACTCCTATTACTCTGATTCCCTGTACCACTGCCATATATCAGTAGGAGCTGCCCAGTCTCAATAGTTCAAAATGTCTCCATTGTGTGTAACAAATTATTTCATTAAACTGTGCCTCCTACTCTGTAACCCTCTCTCTACCTCAAGTGGGTCTTGGACCTTGTACAGGATGAACATCATGGTAAAAAAAAAAACACTTGACTCTTTTGACAATGTTTATTTACAAGTATATAAAAATATGTGAACCAAATAAAATGTGATATTATTTACCATTTTATAGAGAAATAAATTCAAAAAGGATTTTTTTTTTTTTCTTCAAAAATTTATAAAATAAAATTATCGATATGTAAGTGGTTAAAAGCATCTCTTCCTATTTTAGTGAAGATATGTAGCAAGAATAAATTAAAGAAATACCTGGAAAATGTATTTTTTCAAAAGATGAACAGGGAAAACAATGTTGATTGATGTTACTTTTAAACATTTGAAGGTTGTAGTTATCAAAGAAGCAAGGAAACTGAAGGGGTTCTACAGGTGGGAAGTGTGAGGAAAAACTATTAGAGTAGAAGTGGTGGTTGCATTTAGACATTTCAAAACTAAAAAGGGATGCCAATCTAGTAGTACACCAAAATTCATGTATTTTGGGGCATCAGGATGGGGAAGCTTGTTGCCATGAAAATATTTGTAGAAAAGATAAAGGAGAAACCACATCACATCAGTGAGAAAGTAATTGAAGTCAAGATGCCTTCTCAGGATCAATTACATTATAGATCCTTCTTTGGATTTTGTCAAGAATCTAAAATAATGAATAGTTTCTCAGATGTATCTATCATTTTAATTTCACCTGTTGATGAACTTTATGGAAGAAATATTGATAATCATTACAGGGTAATCATTTGTGTATGCTATTTTCTCTCTGTAAAACAACTTTGTGATATATTTTGGTGTTGAGCATAAACACTTTACCTATGTAATAAATATAATAAATTATTGATATTTTAGCTATTTTATTTTTGAATACACTTTACTATAGGTATTAAAATGAGGAATAAAAGTAATGTTTCATTCTCCTTGGTAATTAACTACATATACATAGCTTCTGTCATTGAAAAAAAAAAAGCAATATTATTTAAGCACTAGTTTAAAGCATAAAAATGACAGCAATATTTAAGCTTTTGATGCAATTAGAATTCTTATATGGATACACATTGTGCTTTTATGCATGTGAATTTACTTGTTATAATATCCCCCCCCCCTTTTTTTTCACTTAAATCTCTTAGAAGAAATAAGTTATTTTGCTTTTCAAGAACATAAACAGTGATGCTGATAGATTTTTAATGTAGTGGGTCCCCAGGGCCAACAGTTAGTGATTTGGGTGTGTCCCTGGTGAAATTTAATAGACCCCAACTAAAATTTTTTTGTGTTAGACTACACTACAGGCTTTTTTTTTCTTTAACCATCATTCCAAAAACAACTTTAATCATTTCAAATCACTTAAATTATTGTAACAATTTTTTTAATAGATTACAAACACAGTATTTACACTTAATCACAGTTCAATTAAGAAACTTATATATATATATATATATATATATATATATATATATATCTCTAGAGAGAGAGATAATATTAGTGATAAATATACACCTACATATGCAATCATATATCTAAAATATATAAAATATCATTCCGAGAGGATAGAATCCAGGTAGAACTCAATGTCCAGGACAGAGTAAGGATATAATAAAAAGGCTTAAACACTATTCGTATATTTATATATATATATATATATATATATATATATATATATATATATATATTTTTTTTTTTTTTTTTTTTTTTTTTTTTTTTTGAGAATTATAAGTTTTTAAATTGACAGAGCAACATTTTTATTTTTCTTACTCAATTGAATTGATAAATTTAAAACAAAAACAGTATTTAAAGCAATGGTTGGCAAACTCAATGTGTTAAGGTATGTCAAATAAAACAAAGTTTCTGTTAAAGTGATATTGATGTCTATTTTATGTCACTTACATATCCCACTGCCCAATATAAATGGAAAGAGTAAATGAAAGAAAGGAAGAACTAGTAAAAATTACTTGAAAGAATATGTACAATGTATTGCCCTTTTTTTTTTTTTTTTTTTTTTTTTTGGTGGTGGTGGGTGGGGCTTTACTTGCCTCATTGGGTTGGGATTCACAGTTTAAAATTTTTATGCATCATGGAGATAGGACATGCACCTATCAGCATCTCTGCACAAGTGATTTCTTTCTTAACATTAGTTAGATATTTTTGTGCAGTACTGCAAAATAATCAATAAGTTTGTTCATTGTTATTTATTTCATGCTTCTCTAAATCAGTGATCATTCGTACTCTCACAAACCAGGAGTTGTAAGTTTAAATTGTTTTATTTTATTAGGGTTACTAGATTGGACTATAAGTTGTAAATTGGGCTACATTTCCAAGTCCAGCACTACTAAATTTTAAATTGATTTTGTTCTCCTCACTAGCTAACGTTAGTGTATTTTAAAAGTAGCACCAAAACTTACAAGTAGTGAAATTTAGTTGTGCAATACTGGACAATCCCCTTACAGATTACTTACTGGTTCAATAAGAATAATAATGTTATTCCATAAAGGAAGCTAAGTGCAATTTATCTTGCAAGCACATCACCGAGCATAGTGTTGCTGCAGTCCTATGCTAGGTGACGTTTTTGCAATTTTTGTAACCTCTTACTCCACCTATTTGTATTCAAGTACGATCACTGAAGTTAAGCAATGTCAAGTGTGGTCAGTACCTAGATTGACTGATTAGGAATACCAGGTGCTGTAAGCTTGAATGCAGGATGTCTTGGAATTTTTAATCGGAGAGCTGAGTTCCAATTCCAGTTGGGTTTGTAATATTTAAGAGAAAGGTATGAATCCACCTCTTCTCCTCCCAGCTATGGGTTAATTAGTAAAACTTGTATCATTAAATCATTATCTCAAAAAAAAAAAAAAAAAAAAAATTTTGTAATCTAAAAATATTTTCTGGCTTTAAATAAACTGCAAAGGTTGATAAACTGTAAAAAAATGAATCAATCAATATTTGCATTAAGGTATCCTCTTCAGCTGATTGAGAGCGCAGTGTTATTTTACTCATGGCTAGAGAGGGAGAAGAGATATATTCATGCTCCTCTAGCAAGAGCAATAGTGCTGAATGAACCCAAGTGCCTGCTGGGATTGGAACAGATTTTTTGTGCAAATAGCTATTACAGTATTCACACATCCATAGTATAGCATGATGATGTTCTGTCTATTTTTTCTTTTACAAGTATATTTAAAACAACCAATGTCAAAATTGGTGGATAAATTCTCATTTCAACTATTTATGCCAATCACTAGCAAAAGAACTAACCTCATCTGGTAAGTGATATTAAAAATATAGCATAAACAGTTATATGGTGTTAAGTTTTATGAAATTTCTTTTTAATCATGGGGTTTCTCTTTTTACAGCTATGGCTTTAATAATCAGTCTTTGATTGTTATTAGTTTGACAAAGTTTAACAAATGTACCTGCTTCCTACCCCCCCTCCCCAAAAAAAAAGTTTTTCAAAAGGATGCTTTTTCTTTTGACCCAATTACTGTATACTCTTTTTTGCATGTACATTTGCTAAACTTTTTCCAAATTATTCAAAATTAACAAAATAAGTAGTATTCAATTCTTGAGGTGGGGGAATCTGTAAATTCAGATGTTCTCAACCTATTTTAGTGAATTTACGTAGTGAGAGCAAATTAAATTTTTTTTTTTTTCTTTTAAAACTTTTAAATACAATTGTCATGTGTTTATTTAAATTTTCTTCTGTAATGCAGATACTTATAAATTTACGAATAAAAAAAAAAATCGATATTAGTTATTTATGATATGCTAAATAATAAATAATGCATTGTTGGTTCACATTTTTATAATCTTTCAAATATAAAATTATTCTTGTAAATAAATCTAGTAAACAAGTAGTGTTTAACATTTTTGTTGTCAATTCTCAAAAACAAAAAATGTGCAAATCCAGTTTCTTATGTTTGAGATGTATTAAAATAGTTTTTAAAGACAATAAAAATTACCAGGTTATGGGAAATACATTAATAGGTTAATAGCAATGTCAAGAGAGAAAAAAATTGTTTTGACACTGTATTTTTGTGAAATGTTAAACTTTGCCATTAGTTTTATGTCTTTCCTAACATTAACTCAACTTGAAGCCTTGACATAGCTTCCTCCATTAGTCTCTTTGAAAAGTTTCTATCTTGATTGTAGTATGACAAGATTTTAATGGAAAAGAAATTGTTCATATTTAACCAAACATTTCTGATGAGGTGAGTTGTCTGTCAACTGTAGGTGTTGGTTGAAAAAAAAAAAAAAAAAAATGAACAAAGACATTTTTCCTTTTATCAAGTGATAAAGGATGCTTGTCCCATGATTTTGAAACCAGGCTGTAACTTCTGAGAGAAAAGAAAAGTTGGTTCATGTAGGTGAGAATTTATCTTTGTCATATCTTCCTATTTCACTGCCCAAATATCAGAATATGATCTGGTGGATAGCAGCTTGGGATGAGGAATCTGAGAGCTGAGTTTGAATTCCAGTTGGAGGTCATTACATTCAACTACGTACAAAAATCATTAGGAAAAATATTAATCCATCTCATCCTCCCAGCTATGGGTTAAATAGTAGGATTTGTATCTAGAAAAAAAAATCATTGTTGCTCTAAAAAAAAAAAAAATTAATACAATTTCACTTGTGAAAAAAGTTAAATCCAAAATGTTTCCACTTTAAATAACCCGCAAAGCTGTATGGGGGGGGGGGATCATTCTTTTTATTCATTTCTCTCTTAATCACTCACACTGGTTCCATAATTTTATTTAAGCAGAGTTCCTTTTTTTTTCTTTTTCTATCCTTTCTTTTAGCTCTTGTTAGTGAATGCTTGCTTAGTTGACCATTAGCCATGTTCTGTATAAATAGATTTCTAGAACAAAATGGAAGTCAATTTTTAATGATTTTGACTGAGATCTTTGGTTTCTCATTTCTTGTTTTACCCAAGAACCATCATGATAGATGCTTGCTTTTATGTCTATACTAGTGTTAAGCAAAAAGAGAAAGTAAATTTCTCCATTGATATATTGTGCCAAATTTTGTTTCCAGCTGCATGAGTTTTTTTTTTTTTTTTTGTGGAGTTTGTCTGTAGCTTTCATCAGATTTTTAGGAAAATCTCTCCCTGGGGTAGTGGTGGGGGAGGTTGAGACATGTTCACTATTGCATCTAAAAACTAAAGATTGATTGAAAAGAGGATGTTGATATGGTGTCTGACTTTATAGACAAAATGGCTTGTCTGTCCAAGTGTATACTGAAATTTTCAGCTCTTGGCAAAGGAAATCCTTCCCTTTTAGTTTTCTTATCCTAGCTATTCTACTGGAAAATGTTTACTAGAATAGCCAGTTATATCTCTTAGCTTTTTAAGTAAAACCTTCACAGTTTAGTCACTACTTTTGAAAGGATTCATTTATTTGAATTTTATTTTTGTTCTTCCTCTTTTTTATTTTTAATATAACAATGTTAACATTTCTTCGTTTGTTTATATAGGCCGCTGGAGGTTTATGGGAATTGCAAAAACATTTTTTACACTTAATGTTTTTAGATTATTTATAGGCTTGAACTTGTTTATTTTGTATTATATTTTATTTATTTATTTTTTAAATGTCTTACTAATTTTGTGGTTATTGGTTTGTAGGTGTTTAGTCATTTGTGTTGTGATGTTGTAGGTAGGACAGTAGGAATTTATTTCTAACTGAATTTTGTAATGTTTGTATTGTTCTTGAAAGACTATTGCTATAATATATATATATATATATATATATATATATATATATATATATATATATACACACACCATAATCAGGGTAGTGTTTGTTTATGCTACAAATATCATATGCAAATGTGTACTGAAAATCTCAAAATCGATATTTCAGTGTCCAAATATCAGAATGCTGATTTCGGGAAATGAGTTTAGTGTTTGTGATGTATGTTTATAGTTGATAAAATATCAGTAATCCCTCAAAGTATTTTTGTCAAAGAATTTTTTTTTTTTTTTTAATTAGGGTGGCATTTGTAAAGTGTCTTTTTTTTTTTTTAAATTGTTGTTGTTTTTCCAATAACACCAGAGATTAACATCACTGAAGCATTCTGGTGTACTGCAAGGGTGTTTTTGAAGGGTATGCATACCATTTGGTAGTGTCTGATTGTTCCAAAAAAAAAATACAACTCTGAAAGTGCAGAGTATAACAAAAAAAAAATAAATTATAGAAAATATATTTAAAATGCCATCATATTTGATGGCATGGGCAACTTGTGTAGAAACTTATCATAGTAGTATTTTAGCACCAACTGCATTTGAATCTTATATAAGTAAGATTTAGCTTTTCTTATTGATATCAATTGACATTAACACTACTCATTTAATTCAGTCTTTAGTAACTTTCTGTACTAACAATGTATATTAGGTAGGTAATTTAAAGCATTGAATTTTATTGTTTTTTATCTGATATTTGTTTCAGTAAGTTTCTGTATGCCATGACTTGAAAATAGAGAAAAAAGGTATTGTCAGTGGTCATGAAATTATGTAAGTGTTACTGAAAAAATATGGCATGTTTTATTTATAATTCATTATATTGGTTTATCAAAAAAGTGACCGATCTTAGTTAAAACCACTCTGGAACCTTATTTACCTTATATAGTAGTCAACAGGTAAAAAAAACAAAACATTGTCTTTATTTAAGCATGTAAACAAGTGATAGCTAACCCATAACCGATGCATGCACCAAAATAGGTACATGTTGGAGCATTACATTAGTAATTTTTACCAATTAGTTTACAGTTGACACTTGTATGTGATGAAGTCATACTTTGTGAATATTTGAGATTTTGTAGATTTTGAAAACTGTCTCTTGTAATTTCAGTTATCCATTAAAATAAAAGTAGGTTTTGAAAACTTAAAAAAATACTGTTTATAATTTATAAAGAGAAAAATTACTGCCTGCAGAAAGAGAACTTTAATTTTTTTTTTGTGATAATTTCATTATTTGATTTATAATTTTTAGCTAAAATTACCAGCCATATTAGTGACATAAATTTGAAACTTTTCATATCTCAGAAAATAAGGATTTGAGCCAGTAACAGATTTAAGTGCTGAGTGAATGTATTGAAGATAATAGCAATTTACAAAGTATATTTAAAAAAAAAAAAAACCTGCAAGTCAGTATCAAATTTTTGAAGACTATTGGCACACTTGTATTTATAAATCACTTTTTTTTTTTTCACTTGAACCAGAAATCTAGTTACTTAAATGGAACTCCTTGACTTGAGTACAAATTATTGAAAATGGAAATTTGATGAGCTTCTCTCAATCAAATGCTTCTGTCATTATTAATTTTTAGCAATCATTACTTTGAACATTTTTTTATTTATTTATTTTTAATTTATTTATTTTTTTAAGAACTCTGAAAATTGGCTCAGAATTAACTGCTATTTCAGAACACTGTAGCATTTTTCAGTGATGAAATTGATTAAAAACAAAATGATTGTAATTTACTGTTCAAGAAAAAAAAATTCTTGTCTGCTTTCAATAACTAAATTAACTTCAAACATTAGTTTTAGCAAAATTAACACAAACCCTGTTCATCACAGGAAGTAATGTTCTTGTTTTTAGCTTAAATCGATGAATTAGATAAAAATGCTAAATATATTTGTATAAATATTTTTACAAGAATTAATGGGAGTACAATAATTGTACAGTGCATCTGAACTTGTGCTTAGAATAATTGACACAAAGAATGTGAAAAGTTGACCAGCACCAATAAAGGCATAATTCTTTTTACATTTTATCAGTTTAGTTATTTAACTAAACTTTTTCACTTGTTCTTTAATTTTGACAAACTGAAATAGAATTGCACAGATTGCTTCATGTTATGTGCCTTTTACCTTTCACCAAGACTTTTTGATTTGAAATAGTTTCATTCAAGTTACTTCACTGAAATTTGTATTTACTTCATTGAATATAGAAAACACACACACACACACACACACACACACACACACGGTCACTGGATATAAAGTAGCATTGGAACATTTTTGGAATGTACCTAGTCTGATTGCGCTGTTCAAATGATCATTTGTACCTAGCCTGCAGAGTCGCCCTGAAAATAAACTTCATGTCTTCTATTTGTACTTGTTACACAAGGTTTTATGATGACCCTGTAATTTTTGATAGCTGATAAATTGAAAAAAAAAAATGTACTGGTATCAAATTTTGTATGAAATTTGGCAAATTTACTAAGAACCACAAAATGCTATATCAAGCTTTCAGAAAATATTCTTGAAGTCAAGCAGAGGTTATTGAGTGTTATGTATATTTCAAGTCAGATTGAGATGGTGAGCATTCAAAGTGATGCCAACCATCAACAAAATACTGGAGAAATGTGGAAGAAATTTGTTGATTAATTAATGAAGACTGTTAACAAACAATCCATCAGCTTTTATGAAGTTAGAATCAATGAGGGAGTCTGCCAGATATACCTGGTAGATGATCCTAGTTTGTGAGTTTTTCAATATCAACTTTGTCAACTTTTAAATCCGAAATTTATCATTCCTTCCATTTTGAACAGTATTTAAATATTAACTGGAAATTGAGCAAAAATTATCAAGAAAAGCTCAACATTGAGTTTGATAGCTGTTTTAACATGATTTATGGATTTTTTTTATTTTTCTAACTAGCTTTGAATTCGTTGACTTTTTTTTTTTTTTTTTCAAAGAAAGAACAGATTAAATGAGTGCAAATAAAGTAAAAAAGCAGAAATAATGTAACAGGTTGATTTCTCCAAATTCTGTTGTCAATGGCTAGCTTCATGACTGACAAATTGTCCTTCTTTTCCCAAGTATTTCCCTGATTAAATTTACAACTGCTATTTTTTCTCCTTTTAATTTCTCTGCCCTTCCTGTTGTGTCTTTCACAATTATCTTTTTGACTAGCCCCACCAACATTTTCTATCTCTGTTAAATTGAAATGACAACTTCCACCTCTTAATGTCTGTTCATTCAGAGTTGACAACAATGACAACTCTCTTCCTCTGATTTTCATTTCTTCAATCTTCTCTCTCTCCTCCTTTCTCCCCTCTATCTTTCACATGTTCTCTCTTTTTGACTATCTTCTCTCCCATATATCAGTTTGAATACCAGTCAAATTCCTTAAATTCATTTATACACAAATACACTTGGAAAATGTATGAATCCATCTTTTCTTCCCCTAATTAGGGTTAAGTAGTAGAATTTTGTAGGAGGGGGGAATCATTTTTTCTCAAAAACTGTTAATGCAATATTCATTCACCAAAAAGAATTATTCCTACAACCCAAAGTATGTTTCACTTTAAATAACCCACAAATGTCCCCCACACACACACACACACACACACATATATATATATATATATATATATATATATATATATATATATAAATTTTTTTTTTTTTTAAGATAAACTGCAAACGTTTTTAGTTGAAATGTGGATTTTTTATTTTAAAATATATATTATACTCTATTTTCCATATCTTATTTTTAAAATATATGCTTTTATCTTGTTGGAAAAACTATATCCTCTTCTCTCTCTCTCTCTCTATATATATATATATATATATATATATATATATATATATATATACTCACACAGTTTTCCATTTGGTAATTACCTTCCCTGCAAGAGCAACAATTTTTAGGTATATTTTTCAATTAAAACACAGCATTTGGCAAAAGGTGTGTAAATTGCATGAAATGTTACTAAACAAATTTAAATTCTCATTTTACTAAAATATATGTAAGTATCTAAAACCTTTGCTTGCTAAAATTTTTGTACTTGTTAAAATCTCTAATATCTTTTAAAAATTAAAACTGTGATTCTAGATTTGTTTATTTTAAGTTCTCAAATTTTTAATGTATTTGAGATTTTGCCTGAAGCATGTGTGAGACTGTATAATAATAAGAAAAATAAAATAAAAAAAAAAAATTATTCCTTGCTTTAACCATAAAATGATTCTGTTCAGCCATGTTGCAATATGAATCATGGGAAATAATTTGAATAATTATTTTATTTTTTAATTCAAGAAAATGCAAATATCACTTCAAAGCAATGGAAAAATCTTTTTTTTTACTTGTTTCATTTGGATCACTTCTACAATTTAAATATCAAGTTTGTAAAATATGTGATTGGATATTTTAAGATTTATTTCCTGACATGTCCACATTTTTGTGTTGTTCACTTTCAATTCAGCAAATTACTTCCTTGTTTGACTTGATTTAGATTAATCTAGTGAATCAGTTTTATTATGAAGTATTTATAAATCTTATCCCCCAATCATTTCAGCCTTAGCAATTGAGATTTCTGTTAAAGTATTTCAGACTCTTAAATTGATTAGTCCACTATCATTTGTTTAGAATGAGGACTTTTGACTCTTTAAATACTATTAACATGCTTTATTGCCATAGTGAAGCTTGTTGATTACAATATAATTTGTTATCAGTGTGGTGATTCTGAGTCACACTTGTTGATAATCAGGCAAATATTTCCCTCATTTTAAAAAGAATAAAAAAAGAAAACAAAAAATTTCTGTATCAAAAAGTCTGATGATCTGATCTTGCTTTAGCAAAAATTCTGTATTCTATTATAAGCATGATTCAATATTTATAAACTTAATTTGGTAATTTTTACATAAAACCTTATCTAAACTATCATAATCAATTTCATCTGCAGATAGTTTAACTATGAGACTGGATCAGTGAGTTCAGAACTTGCTGGATTTTGATCTCCAGTCTTCGTTGTATGTTATTTTTTATTTTTTTTTTTTTTATTTATTTTTTTTTTTTTATAAATGTTGTTTTTAGTGAGTACGCATATTTAAATTGCCGTCTCTGTTATTTTCTTCAGCAGTGAAATTAATAACAATTGACTTAGATTGAGAAGTCCTACTAAAGAAAGATTGTGCTTCTGACAGGAATTGAACCCGATTCCCTTTTTCCATCAGGGAAATCTGGCTATTTTCTATTGCCAACGCAAGCCTTTACCAATTTGACTGAGGGCTGTGTAGTCTTGGGTATGACAATAAACTACAAACCAGCATCAACGCCTCTGATAGGGAGATTGGAGGTTTTGAAGATCATGGTATCACCTCTTCATTGCTGTTGTTCCGGGTCCATCCTGACCTGAGGTGATAGCACCTGTTAGGGCCCCAGCTATGGGCAAATAGTGAACCCCAAAACAAAGACAAAATGCTATGAAAGTTAAAAAAAAAAAAAAAATACGTTTTTATAGCAAATTGACCAACAATACATTTTATCTGGAGTTGAAGGCATGCAATTGCATTCAAAATATTTAGAAGTTGATATGCCACTAAACGAAATCATCCAAACAACCAACATGAAAGAACTCTTTCATGACATTAATGCATATAATATCTGACAATTTCTTAAATCAAAGTGTATTCCAAAATATAACTTCAACAAAACTCCAACATAAAATACACCTATCACTGCCTCTAGTAATTATGTCCACACAAATATGTATATGCACAAAAGCTGAGTATCATTTACTATGTATTTAATTGTGAAAGCAGAATAACATATATCATTTTTATTACTTCAAAGCTCCCAAGAAAATTAAATTTCAGCATTAAATGACCCATAAGGAGTTGATACACCATTAAACAAATAAAAGGCGGGTAGGAGTCTGTTGATAGAGCGAGGTTTGACTTACCTATTTAAGGAATGCACAATATTGGTACTTCTATGAATCTATATCGGCTATAGAAACTTTCTAGTATTGATGGGAGAAGGGATCAGTTATTTACAATTACACTAACATCCTCATCTTTGTCATCATGTTTCAGATATTGTCACCTGGTTTCCTTCTAGCAGCTGTTGATCTGGGTAACTTTCAAGGAATTTAGAATACTCTACCTATGTAGATTAAATAAAGGGTTCAGCTTGAAATGGTTACCTGGATCAGCACACCTGAAAATGACAGTGGGCACAATGGTTGAAACAGTTATAACAGATGAAGACATTAGTCCAACTGTAAATTTTTTTTTTTTTTTTTTTTTTTTCATTTCAATAAGTTAAAAAGAAAAAAAAACCTATTTTTTTTATCTTCTCATGCAAATACATTAGTAATAAATCTATCAGTATTTAATGATTGTTTTTTTCCTTTCTTTTTTAATTATAGATTTAATGAATTTTTCTGCAACTTTCTGCTCGATTTAGTTTCTGATTGATCAAGAAAATAAACTTGACATTTGGCTTACTTAAATTATTCTTTGGTAAACAATTTAATGCTCTGCCTTATTTCTCTAACATGTAGGTCCAGAATGGAATTTGGAATAAAGTTAATGATTTAATGTGGCAAATTTTTTTTTTTTTTTTTTTGAATATTGTATATATCTAACATGAATACACTGGTAAGTAATTGAGATGAGTCAGAAGAAAATAAAATGACTCTGAAAAATAAATTTTGTTATTTAAGCTTTTTACTATATATAGTTTTGAATGAGTTGAAATAGATACTTACTGTAAAATGAGGTATGTTTCCTTGCATTTTAAGACATTGACAAATTTGACATGAGTATTTAAAATATATAACCAAAAATTACAATTGGACTTTTTTTTTTTTTAAGATTTTAACAAGTAATATTTTTGTTCATATGACCTGCAAAAAAAAAATTCTCACTTATTAAAAAGTACTGCATTTCCTGACATATAAGACATGTTTGAAAATTTTTTTTTCTTACCATATCCATCCATGATGTACGTGATCATGGCTCTCCACAGATTTTTATTCATTTTTGTTTTTTAATTACTTTGGAAAGATATTAAAGTAGATTCATCTGAATTCAATATGGTTCTTATCCTAGACTTGATGCCAACCAAGGCTAGAGGGCCCAGTTTATTCTGTTGTTTAACTCTTATTTGGGGTTACAATTACTAGTATGAGACTCAGATGCGTTCATTTTACGCACGAGTCCTCTGATAATCTTGGTATTAAATATTATAAAGGCTTAAATTATGATTGTAAATAATGAAAATGTTAAAATATTGATACATAAGTATGGATGAATCATCAGTTGAATATTGTCATCAAATACAGTATTTATTTGATATTGGCATTGACTAGAACAATTTTAGATCTGTGTTATATTCTAACCAGTTTGTTTGCTTCTAAGTCCATTTCATGTTGTACTTGTTTAGTAGCTCTTTTTTTCCTCTACTTTTATATAGAATTATAAATAAAAAAAAAAAAACAATTCTACTCAACATCTTAAGCACTTGATTTAAACATTTTCTTATAGTGCTTCAGGTTTTTCAACCTAAAAACCTATATCTATTTTTGCTTGCATTTTTCAGATTGCTGAATTATTTCTTTGTCATTTAAAACAAGTCAATTTTGCTGTATGCTTTAAATGTGCACAAATAAGCTAATAAAACTGTTATTGTTGACCATTCTGGACCCTAGACTTTGGTGTTTCCTAGCTAACACCTTGGCTATTTATAGTGATAAAGGCATAGTGTGTTTCATACTGCTATTCTCTTGCTGAGTCATGACAGGGACACTGATGTCGGTCAGATGCTGTTTTAAATCTGTATCCTTCATAGAGACTGGCAGACATAATTAAAATATATTCATGCAAAAAACACAGACTTCTTTCTGATTTGTGGGGTGGTGAAAGTAATTTGGATTCATTTTGAAACAAAATCTCTTCAAATTAATTTTCTATGTTAATTCTCTACCCTCTCCAATCTTGTACATATTGACAGTGGAGAAAGATAGAAACACTTGTACACAAAGATAGTGATGTACAAGAATAAATGGTGGTACTTAGCATAAGAGAGGAAATAATTTCAAAATATAACCCATCTTTAGGTAAATGTTTTATTTATACTAAGCATAGTGTCTTGCCTGTCCTTGGAGGGAGGAAGGAAAAAAAAAACGTTTCAAGTGTGTTTTTGGTCTATTTTTAAACTTTTTCAAAACTAAAACTTTTATGTGGTGGCCAAGTTACGGGTTTAAGCTGAAATAGCTTACCTAAAGGAAGGGGCCTTTTATATATCACTTAAAAAAAAAAAAAAAATCATGAAGGATAGTTTGCATTGTATAATTGTTAAAAGTAGCAAAGCTTTATTAGTATCTGTCTATATTTCTGAGATGAGGTATTATGTACACTATTTACATTATTCAGGCTATTGTCCTCCTCTTTGTCACCATATTTATTACGTTTCGGCCATTGTACGCTCCAACCACCTGAAGAAGGCTGGAGTGTACAACAGCCTAAATGTAATAAATATGGCAACAAAGATGAGGACAATAGTCCGAATAATGTAAATAAAACTTTATTACTTGTCAAAATTTAGGAATTTCCCCCTATTGTGTAATACTGATTAATAAAAATAATGAAAATCCTGGGAGATTTTTTCAATTTTGTTTATTTTAATGGCTTTTCTGAAGAGATGGAGAAAACAATTTATTATGAGTGTGAAAATGAGCACAAGGCAGAAGAAAAAAAAAATATCAACAAACGGAAAAGTTCAAGACATTTTTGCAAACATGTTGCTTGTCAAGGTCCTTAAATCTATTGCTATCATGAGCAGATATACCTACCTAATATTTAATCATTTCACCTCAAGCAAGGCAATAAAACCACTAAGATACAGGGGATTACTGAGTATGAGAAAAAGATATTAAGGAGAGGAAAAACAATAAAAGAACGGGAATTAAGAAGACAGTAGATAATGATTGACATTGCATTTAAATTTTTGAAGATTAAAGTTGGCTGGATAGTAAGAATTGTTAGCATAGAACTTATGTTTACATCTGGCAATTCCAACAGTAAAAATAATGAGATTTAGCCAGAAAGCTTGTCAGAACAATTACCTTGAAAATATTTATGGAAAAAATCGCAGGGATACTATGTTATAGTAGTGGGGAAAATGGCTAAAGCTGAGATGCCAGGTTAGGACTGATAACCTTGTAGATTTTTCTTTGGATTTTAATCAAGAGTCTCTAAATTTTAGTTGAAGCACTGTGGCAGCAATATTCAATGCATAGATGAATATTTTAAGACATTTTTATGTTTATACATTCTTTTTATAGATACAAATATTTAAGTAAATGCTCTGTTTTATAATAAACAGTATTAGTAACATTTACCAGCCTGAATGTCCAAGAAATTTTCATAGAAAATATTTGTTCTCCGACAGGAATCGGACCTGTATACTATACGGAACCATTATTTAGCCTGAAAACAATAGGGATTGGCAAGCTGTCTTAACTGATGAGTGTGCTCAGAAAACAAATAGCCAGACATAAACCAAAACCTAGTATCAAGAACAGAATGGAAGAGTTTGTGTGTCCAAACATAATTTGGAATGTCATTGACTCTTAAAGATATAGACACCTGATATAATTGAAACTTTATCTGGAAATTGGAACTTCTTTATCTGACATATGGTGAAAGAATAGTTATAGACTTTCTAACTGCTGGCATGTATTAATGGTTGAAGGAGAACTGTGATTACTTCTGCAAACTTCTTTTCTACAACTATGTACCTAACCTCTTGCAAAAATTGCTGTTGGTAAATTTTAGGCAGGATAGTGGATGGTTATATAATTTTAACTAATGTACAGGGTGCGATTGGTAAATTGTCATTTTATATTTTTAATTTTGAAGATGTGTTGTTTGTTTTTGATTTCTGCACAGTATAATTGAATCAGTTGGGCACTGTCTGTGAGAAAAAGAGCACCAGGACACAATTCACTCTGCCAAAAATTTGGAAATGGCATTTGTACCAGAAGCTCTAATACAAACATTTCAGAGTATTTGGGTGTCAATCTGAGGACACTGAAGAGGATTTGGAAAGAATTGGATGAGTCTAATAGTGATTATGTGAAGGTATAGCAGCTTGGAAAACTCACTCTGATTGTTCTGATAAAAGAACGCTCAAATTTGTTGGTGAGGGCCTCATTCAACATGGAGACCGACATCAAGTGCTTTAAGGAGGTAGTGCTGCCCTGGATCAAGAGGGTTGCTGCTGGAAGACTGTCTGGCAACAGGACTCTGCACCATGTCACACAAGCAGGAGAACCCAGTCATGGTTGTCAGACCACATCACCTCCTTACATCTGGTCACCTAACTCCCCAGGCTGCAACCCTCTTGATTATGTGCGGGGTGCAGTTGAGCAAGAGACCAAGAAAGCTCCATGAGCATTCACCAACTTAAACAAGGAGACTGTCCAGAAGATTCTGAAGTCTTCTGGAGGCTGTGGTTGAAGCCAGTGAATAAATTTACTCTTTACTATTTCAAAATATTTTTGTAATTTTAGTAAATATATCTTAAAATGTCATTATTTTCATTTTTGTGTAATTTAGACAACAATTTATCTATCACACCCTATATAGATTATAAACAATTTGGTTAAAAAATAAATCACAACATCTTTGGGAAGGAATGAGGAAAAATTTGCACAGAAGTTGCTGTTTGTGATTAATTTAGGAAAGAATCTTTTAGATGACATTAAGCAAAGAATAATAAAAATTGGAAAAATCCTATTATAATTTTGCTTGTCCCTCTCTCCCTTCATTAGTTTGTATGACCATTCCATCCTGCCAATACCTCATAAATAATGGACTATTCCGTTTCCGTTGGAAAGAATGGAAAAGACCCTACTTGGTTTCAGTGAGAAAAAGAAGGGAAGATAGAAGTGTTTAATGGCTGTTTGATTGAAATTGAAAAAGTTGTCAATTTCATATCTTTTCATTTGTACCCACTTCTTAAAATAATGACCAGCATTCATATTTGATTGTTATTGTAATGTTTTGTTAAAGTTGTTAAACTCAAATATTTAACGATGTGACAGGTATACTTGAATATAAATCTTGTTGTAGAACTCGCCATGAGCTTACTCAATCATTAACTTATAAATTAAGATTCATCAGAATATTAAAATAGGAAAACCATGAAATTTTCCCAGTTTAGAACTAGTTAACATTTAATGTTATAGACAATATTGGATTATAAAATAATTCTTGTAACTTTGATTATAATAGGCAGATCATTTTGTCTTTTTTTTTTTTTTTTTTTAATAGTTATTTTCAAATTGTTTGGGACAGACTGATATTTTTTTTTAACTGTTTGATATTGTACATGATTATAATAAACGGCCTCCTAACTTGAACCTAGCTCCTGACTCTACTACTAGGAGTACACCTTGAAGGTCACTCAGTAGCAATGGTCCATGGGACTGACTTTCTAACTCTTACTGTGCACCAGTGTCTGGAAAAATTTGTATGAGGTTTAAGTGCTTATCACAATTGCTTTCTCCAAACCATTACAGATGCTTCTCTACTTACAATAGGTTTGTTCTGATGGGTCCGTTGTAAAGTGAAAAAAAAATTGTCAAAAGTGACCCTGGCATTTAAGTTTCTCCTCCAAGGTAAAAGTGTTTCTTCTCTTTTCACTATGAACTGGAGATGCACTTGAACTTTTAGAAGCCATAATAATGGGCTTTGAAAATATAAGCTCAGAAGATATATATATATATATATATAATCGAATGTCATGAGAACAAAAATATATAAATTCTAATGTTCACAGCATTAATTCAAAGGTGGGCTCAATACCAATAGTAGAGTAATATTTATTTTTTTAAACAAATAGAGAAAAGGAAGTGATGTTCCACATGTGGCCTGCTTACAAACAAAATTGTTCTTAACTATTTTGGTTCTCTCCAGTCAAGGTGTAACTAAATGCACCAAAAAGAAGTTTCATCTTTGTCGTGAGTAAATTGTTTTTGTCTATATGAAAAAAATTATAATATATATTCCTATCACTAAACATATACCAGACACACTTTATTATATCACCAACATTTATAAAAATCTATACTTAAAGAATCTAGGATTAATCTACCTACAGCTATAATTGGTGTAACGTAATTTTTTTTCTTTTTGACATCCCCCCCTCCTCCCGGCCAATCAACTACATGGACTTTACTAGGCGGAAATAAAAATGCCCACCATATGCACACAAGTAAACACATTATCATCAAGCGAATCCCACATAGACCATCTAGAATTGATATACAAACATGTAGGAAATATACAGAATAAGACAAATACGTGTGAGGTCTACTTAAACAATGAAAAACAAGCAATACAAAAGTGAAAATACCCAAATTTCTCCCCCCCCCCATCATTTTCTGATGAAGCATACATGAAAGGAAAAACATACCAAATTCATAAACGTTTCCTATTTGTTCAGTATCTTATATAGTCATCCACAGACAGTTTCACTATATCACAGCTTATCAGTGTGGCTAGACATCCAATTGCTTCAAGCCAGGATCGAAACCTGACTGATTTGGCATCAGTCAGAGATTCTACCCCCCCCATGCTATTGTCGCGTGGCAGAAAGGGAAATTTTAATGTTTTTACTATGCAAAAGACGTCGGTAGATAGAAGAGCTTGATTCGAGTAGAAGATAAGGAACAAATAGGAAACATTTATAAATTTAGTATGTTACACACACACGCGGCCGCATTGCTACTACCATGGAAAGTGCTCAGCTGAACTACATTTCTTGGTTCCTCCTGGTCTAACCTTCACGGTGGTATCCTGACACGCCACTTACCTAGTAGCAAACTACCCACATTCTCTCCATATTCCATCAGCAAGAAGTAATTTCCTCTCAAACTGCTTGTAGTGAATCAATAACCAGTGGAACAGACTCCCAAGAGGATATTTCCTTCATCACTACAATCTTAACTTGTTCAAGTCTAGAGTCAACTGTTATCTTCCCCTCCTATCTATATAAACTACCCCTTAACATAACCCTCAACCTTGAGTGGCCCCCCATGCCTTATACATGGTGGATTCTACTGTAAAAAAAAAAAAGTGTATGTTAATGCTTGTGATCACTCATGATATTAGAGGCTAGGTGGATACTGCTACCTGACATTAGTTGAAGCCCACATGACATTCTTACCCAGGCAAATATGTTTTAAAAGTTTAAAAAGTATTCAATGCTCATTATCTTAAGGCAAAATAAAAACAACAAAAAAGCTTGGGTTATTGTAAAGACAGGTGCATTTGTAAATAGATAATTTGTAAAAGAAACATTTGCATCCTTTATTAAATACTAATTTCTTTATCATATGATGGTGTTTTAATTTTAATATAATTTTGTAATTTGCAATTATAGATAATCTTGGGTTTTCTCATTTTTAGTCATCCATACTTGTGTTTATCTCCTGACATTCAAAATTCATTGAACTTTTATCACATGAATAGAGAAAACTGACTCAATACTCACTTGATCTTTGTATTGAGTTGATAGGTAACATACACCTCCATACTGTATATTAATATATTTTTTTCTATATTTTTAAGTAAAATATTAAAAAAAATTCCATTTAAGTAAAAATTAACTAATTTTCATATTTCTATAATAGTCACTTTGTTTATGAAAGATTGTTAATTACAAAGTTTGCATTTCTTTCAGCAGATATCAATCATGATGTAACTGAAACTGAATTTAAATGACATATTGCTATTAAAGAGTCTAAAGCCTGCTTTAAATATACAAAAGTAAATTTTCTTTTATGACAAACTTAATGTTATTGTATTGCAATTACACCAAAATTGAAACTTGAAAGATACACTGAAGAAGTTTAAATTTAACACTATTTGATCAAAGAATGATTGTTAGGAGCACTGTCTCTGTGCTGGTAACTTTTTTGGTAAATTCAGGGCACACATTAGCAACACATCAAAACTGCAGGCGCCTACAGGTGATGCAAAATAGGACCACTGACAAAGATGGTAACTACCCAACAAGTAGGGACATTGTCAAATCATGTTCCAATTTAGTACTGGTGACACTCAACCTATCAATTTATTTTACTGTAATCAGAAGCACTCAAGCTATAAACAAGGTGGAATAACTATGAAAAGGAATTGTAGAGTCATGAAGCCTACAGATAGTAATAAGCACTTATGATTTACAGTATAAAATAAAAACTTAAAACTTTTTGTAATAAATAATAAAACCTCAATACAATCAAATCTTTTATATCAGATGAATACATCATATTCACATGACACTGAATACATTCAGAAATTAAAAATAATGCCATATATTTAAAATAGAAAATTGTCACAGGACTTTAATTCTTGATAATGATTGCAGTCAGTTGAAAGCTCAAAATATGTAATAGACATGAACTATATATATATATACACACCCCAAGCAAGGGGCTAATAGGGGTGAAAGAGAATGAGAAGACTTTAAAAGGAACTGGAAACCCAGTCCTAAACAGAAAACAAAACAAGCTACAAAGTTCTACTCCTGTTCAAGAGACCGGAGAGGAGTGTAAACTGGACAATGTTTGCTTATCTACTCCGGACAGTTTCTTCATAATTTCTGTCTAATAAGGAAATTAATCCATTGATTAGAGAGTGAAAAATTCAAAATATAGCAAGGGCAGCCAGTAAATTCATAGGCTGACCAAGATGTAAGTAGAAACACCAGTTGGTAGACTAAAAGACATGTATTTTAGATAACTATATGGTATGAACTTTTCATCTGACCCTCATAGTAGGTACAAATTGTTTATTTTATTTAACACATGCAAAGTTTGTGCTGAAAAATTCTTGGTTGGAGCCAGAAGCCCTTACAAAGTTGTCTGATATTTGGTCAAATTTTAGAAAGTAGGTCAGGTAAAGAACTTTTCAACTTGTTTTTTGTATAAATCAAAATTTGCCCATTTTTCTTTCTCTTTCTAATTTAAATTTAATTAACAAGTCATTTTTTGTGTTCGTCATGTTGAATATGCAATAGCATTCAATCTTACTTTGTTGCAAAATAAACTGACATTTATTTTCTCACTGGCTTGCCATGTCTACAGTCAGCTGTCAGAATTAATATTTTCAAAAGATCTAAGTGCCTGCTCACTTGAATCATCTTCCAAACAGATTTATAGAGAGATTTCAGAAAGAAAGCCAAAAAATTGAATATACTTATTTTTAAATCTGTATTGTACCAAACTTGCAGTATACGAATAAAAAGCCATTATATTGAAGATAGTGTTTATTGTTAGGAAAAGAAAAAGATTAATGGTAAACTAGAATTCAAAGGAAAGTGAGGGAATAGAGAATAACTGTAATAAAATTAATAAGGAAAAAATTTTATCTGTCTATATTTCTGAGATGAAGTATTATGTACATTATTTACATTATTCAGATTATTGTCCTCATCTTTGTCGCCATATTTATTACAACGCTGCAGAAAGAAATATAAAGGGGAGACAGGCCGCTCCCTTAAGGTAAGGCTTCAAGAACACCAGAAAGCTGTGACACGAGGGGAAGTGGAAAAATCTGGCATGCCTGACCACATATAGAGAGAAAAGGGAGATCACCACCCTCTGTGGGATCAGGTTGAGATCATAGACAAGGAAAACCATTGGAAAATTCGTAAACTTAGGGAATCAGCATATATGCTGGGCCACAAAAATCTCCTGAGCCAATCAAGCATTGAAATTAATACAGTATAGGAACCAGTAATAAACAGTGCCAGAGAAAAAGTGATAACAAAAAAGTTGTAATATGAGCTCTGATAAAAACATGTTGATAACAGCAAAAAATTGCAATATGAGCACTGGCAAAAATGGTTGCTGAAGACATTAGGTTTATAATCAAGGACACATGGCATAGTGGATAAAAGTGCTGGTTAGATCCAGTGACAGGACCCAAAGAGTGTGAGTTCAATACCCGGTTAAGACAATTTCCCTCTGAAAGTTCTCCACTAACAGGAGATAACTGATAACTCAACAGTCTACCCCAGTGAGCGAAATAAAGGGTTAAGTTTGACATTCCAACCACCTGAAGAAGGCTGAGCGTACAACGGCCGAAACGTAATAAATATGGTGACAAAGATGAGGACAGTAGTCCAAATAATGGAAAAAAATTGTATATTTAATTTTCCTTTTTTGAAAGAATTCTATTAAAAGCTAATTTCCAGCCTCCCCTCACTCTTCTTGATTGTCTCAAAGAATGAATCCGTATGTTTGTAGCCTTATACAGCTAGTAATTAAATTTTAATCTGAAATTCCCACTATTCTCTCTTATAAAATTTGCAATGTTTATGGGGAAAGTGTGCCATATCAGGGATAGTGTTTGCTGATATAAACAGTGTGGACATAATTGCTATCATTTTGATTTCTATCAGTTTCAAACCTTAAGTAACTGTTACTACTCTGTGTAGGTTATATATGAAATGACTGGTCACTCAAATCAGTGTATACCTGTTTGCTAGAGCGGCTAGACAATTCCTGTTGTAGACACCTGCTCAAGCACATTTGTTTGTTCAACACCCACAAAGCCCACTTGTAGTTTATATTTCAACTATGCCGAGCAGACCTTTAGTTACAGTTTCTGGGAGAGAGTACATCATCTGTTGTGATAAAGTTTGAACACGGCTAGTTTGTTGAAACCTTTGATTATGATGACTTATTTTATTTTTGATTTATATTTGATTCATTTGTAAATTTTTAAAAATTTATTTAAAATGGCTTAAATTTTGATTATTGGTTGGTTATTAAGCCACTTAGTATTTTGAGATGTGATGTGGTTGAAGGTAATGTAGTGGAAATTTATTTCTGTAACTGAATTTTTAAATTGTATTGTTCTTGAATTTATTGATTTATTTTGTCCTCTTATCCAATAAAAAATAAAATGAAGCGTATATTATTTGCAATAACTTCCATAGTTTTTGCCTTACCTGTTGCAACCCTGATGATCTCAGAAGAGTACTTGGGGAAATAAGTAATTTTCACTGTCACAGTGCATTTCTTGCCTTATTTAATTGTAATATACAGAAAAATATTCATGAATATGAAAGGATTATGATCAAAACAAGCAGATATATTTGTAATTTATTTAATCAGACATGCCTGAAAGAGAATTTGCTACCTAAATACACCATATATATATATATATATATTATAACATAAATGTTATAAAATCACTACAAAAATAGCCATTTTGTTTCAACACCTCTGGTGTCTTATCAAGTGATGATGTCAAATGTAGATTGTGTAGCCTCATTCTCAATAACTGTTACTCATGACATCATGTTAGACCATTCCAAATGTCCACCTTCTCAAAGAATACCCGGATGCAGACAAAGGAATTTTAACTAATACACACAGACATCACACCAGTTCTTGATAATGACCGAAAGTCTAGAGTACTTGAACAAAAATAACAAAATATGAAGACAGTTTATCCACAACTTTGAGCACAATACTCAAGACATCTGAAAATTGGAAAAATACAATAAAAAAAAAAAAAAAATGAAATCGACTAACCTTGTTGGTTCTTTTTAATGAAACTTGTTTAGATGAATACTTGCTGCCTAAATATATCTTATTCTCTCTCACACACACCTCTGTCTGTCAGATAAGAAATATGTTAGGCATTCTGTTGAATTTCTCTTGGTGTCAAATTTTGATGTTGGGTGAAATACTCTTAATCAGTGATCATTTTCACAGTAATTAGATGTCAAGAAATGGATCTTTTTTTTTCTTATGATCCCAAGTTTAAAATGGACATATACTATGTTGGTTGAGTAGATTTTAACTTAAGATCACATTCAGATATGAAACTGGCAGTCACCATGCAGTGTTGATCCTTATATCTATACTATTATATCTATAAATACTCTTTCTGGTACGGATCACCTTTCTCTTATGAATGCAGGAAATTGTAAAAATATATACACACACTATTTCATATTATGAATTATGTTTTTGGTAGTCATGGCTATAAGTTCCATATATGGAGATGTACAATTGACAGGTGTTACATTTCAAGTTTATTTATTCTCACCTAGAAGAACCCGAGACTCTAGCCAGCATGAACACACATGGTGTGCATACCTACCAAGATTACCAAGGTGGGTAAACAGATGGTCATGACTGTCCAAAAACCACCAGTTATAATATGAAATAGAATTTCAGCTCTATAAGACATATAGCACTTTATTTTTTTTATTTATACCTATTTTCACTCCTTAGAGGCTGAGTTTTCACACACACTTAACCTAGTATCTGTGTGTATCTGTATTTTGATATTTTCATGCCACTGATGCAATAAAATCAAGTGTAGTCTGTTGAATGTTTTGTGTTCCATCCTTAGATAGAAATTTTACCAGTAAGTCTCCTTCAGTGCATGTTTCTGCTTGGATGAACAGGGCATATTCATGTATCTGCAATATTCAAATACTGTCAGTATCAACTGCTGAATGTCTATTCTGGATCAAGTTGCTGCTGGTACTTTCAGATGTATAACTGAGCAAAGTAAATGTGTGGGTGGGTATGAAGCAAATATGCAGAATACAATTTCTCTTGCCTGTATTCAAAACAGTTCTGTCATAATTTCCAAAGAAACACTTTGGCAACAGTGATAGAAAATACATGAAAAATTTGATAATAGAAATATTTTAAGGCTATAGAAAATACATAGAAATTTTCATAATAAAAAAAAAAAAAATTTAAAGCACAAGTAGAAAATACAAAATTGATTTAAACATGTGAGGTTTTATGTGCATATAACTTTTAAATGAGATCAGTTAGTCAGCTATGTGTGATACACGTTTAGGCAATCATGTATTGTTTGAGTGAATGACGAGGCTGATTTTTTTCCTGTAGTAGGTTTCCATTTCTTTCTGTGGTAGACTAGTTGCCATCCAAGGCTCTAGAACCTGGTTTGTTCTGCTATTTACCCATAGCTAGAGGGAGAAGAAGAGGATTCATACCTCTCCTAAGGGTATTAGCACGTAAATGAATGTAGTGGATTTGACTGGAATTTGAACCTAAATGAGATATAAATGCATATTTTCTACTTTGTGTATACAATGAGCAATTTTCTTTTTAGATCACAAGAGTCAAAATGGTTGTGACTTGTATGATCATCACACCCTCAACTGCTTCAGTTGTCGGTGTTGGGTGCCTTGAGGGCAGAAACAACCAACTTTGATTCTTCTTCATGACCTTTTCAGCGGGCTTTCAGATAGCTTGCTGGCTCCCACCTCCTCTCCAAGCTCTTGCCTGAGAGCTGAAGACCACAGGATATGGTGTATGTGTTAACTTTGGTCTGTACACTAGGCTCTCGGGTTATGAATTTGAGTTGTCCTCCTCCCAAGCTGATAGGATCCAGCCTATCCTGCTATTTAGCCAGGGGTAGAAGAGGTGGAGTCAAATTCTTTCCCAAGGATATTAGCACAAAAATGAATGTAATGAACCCAACTGGAATTCACTCTGCTTTCTGATTCCTAAACATGAGCTGCTATCTATTACTCCACCATACCTCCTTATGTGTGATAGACTTGTATAATTGGTAAACAACTTGTATCAAGACAGTAACTGCTATGTACAGTGATATGTTTTGGCCAATTCTAAAATTCCTCATTTCATAAAGGAACAACCTGTACATACAATTGTTTTTTTCTAGGCTGGAACACTAAAAGTTAGAATTTTTTTTTTTTTTTTTTTTTTTTTTTTTAGCCATATTTTAAAGGCTTATTAATTTACATTTCATACAAGCATACAAAGACAAGGAAGTGCTGAAAAGTTCTCAGCTTGGACAAAAAGCCCTTAAAAACCTGTTTGGTCAGAGGAATTCAGTACCCTCTTTTATATAGGTATATCAATAGGTCTCCTTATGGGGGGGGGCATTTATTTTTATATAAGAAATATTTATTTTCTATTAATTTTTATGCATAATTTCTGTCAATGCACTTAATTCACTGCTGAATATTAATCACCAAAATGGAACGTTATACAATGAACATTTCGGATGAAAATTAAGCTAATAATTATCAGACTATGGACTTTTTGAATTTATATATATATATATATATATATATATATAATTCATCCAGCTCTTATCTCAAATAACAACTTAAGACTGTTTGACCAACACAAAGACTGAACAAAATTCATGTTAAAAAAATAAAACAAATGAAAAATATGTTCATTTTCTCCAAGACATTCATTTCTGTAGTTCACTGCTACCAGCAAGCAGAAAATTATTTTTCTTCTGATGGTCATGTTGGCTGAAACTAGTTGAGGAATCTAAATGAAATAATAATATATATATATAGAGGAGGGGGGTGTACACACCTTAATGTGTACTTGATATGTATAAGTATATTTTCTCACTGAATTATGTCAGCTGTCTAGTTAACCTTCCTTACTTGCATTCTCATTCTTCTTTGCAAATGTTCTATTCTGTGAATGTGTCAGGCAAAAGTCTATTGATTATTTCTTCTCGATTGCTCTTAGGTAGCTTTATGGTATTTTTTTACCAATTTTTATTTTCTTCTCTTTACTTTTGACTTTCTTTTTTTAACTTTATTTTCTTTCTCTTTTGAACTTAATGTGTTCATTTAATATTTTTTTTTCTGTTTTAGTATGAGCAGTGAGAATTGAAAAGACTGCTGCACATGATTGTATTAACCTCTTTGACATCCATGATGTATAATAATCAGTTTTCAAAAACTTCCTATGAAAATATTTTTATATACCTTTTTTTTTTTTTTTTTTTCTACTATTTTCTTTCTTTTTATAAGACAATGTTTTATTTATGGTTCATGCAGTTTTTACTGTTCATACAAACTGAAATTTTACCAGCTGTTGTACAGTGTGTGTGTGTATATATATATATATATATATATATATATATATATATATATATATATATATAGCTTTTAGTTGCCTGAAGACAGAGCATGAAACTTTAGTAGTGACTCAAGCTGTCCTGTGTTGATGTTGTAAAACGTTTTTGTGCTCTTGTAAAAAAAAAAAAAAAAATTCAGCCATAATAACCCCATCCACATATCAAAAATGGCTAAAAATAATAGAAACATTAATATAAGGTAATCAAAAAAAAAAAAAAAAAAAAAAACTCATTGCATTTTTATGTCCTGTGGGAAGAAGTGTTAACTGATACACAAGTGAGTGTGTCACTTGCCAGAAAGTGGTGGAAGTTGGGGCATTACTCTTGACCAATGCAGGAGAGTCGTGCACACACATCAGTCATAGCTTGAGCAGCAGCAAGGAAACCTGATGGTGTCAAAGCAGCTCATTCATGATTGTTTTATGACTTTAAGGTGGCTTGTCCACAGCCACATCAACTTGCCAAATATGGCAAGCCTTTGGAGATAATACTGTGAGTGAATGCACTACCAGACATTAGTTCCAGAATTTCAGGTTGGGATACCTGTCCCTTTGTGATTGGCCAGTCACAGGTCCTAGATGTGGCCAGTCACAGGTCCTAGATGAGGCCCTGAAGGTGATCATAGAGAACAACAACCAAACCTGTGATGAGCTTGTCAAATGCTTCCAGATTTCTAATGAAACAATCACTTCACTTGCACTGCATAGCAAAGACATACAAGTTAAGCAAGTAAGTACCTCACCCATTATCAGAAGCCAACAAGCAGCAATGATTGATAGCCTGTTTCTCTTTGATTTCTTGGCACCAGCATCCACATATTTGATGGTGCACACACCAGTGATGAAAAGTGGGTATTGTATGACACTCCTAAGCATGCCAGACATTGGTTGTCACCATGGGACCCTATACCTCACACCAAAAGACCACCTCTATACCCATACAAGATCATGCTCTGTATTTGGTGGACTAGTTGACAAGTAGTTTACAATGAGCTGCTACAAACAGGCCAAACCATCACTGCAGACTTGTACTCACAGCACTTGGAATGTGTGCAACAGACACTGAAGCAGAATGAACCAGTATTGCAAGGTTGTATTCTTGATCCATGACAGTGCCAGGCCTCATGGTGTGGATATTCAGGGATACCATACAACTTGGTTGGGAGACATTGTGCTATCCACCTTACTCCAAGGACATTTCACCAACAGATTACCTCTTCCATTCCCTGGACAATCACACTTGTGTGAAATCCCTCATAACTGAGGCAGACTTGCAGCAGGCCCTCAGATTTCTTTGCATCAAAGACAGCTGATTTTTTTCCTGCCAGGGCATTGTGCAGCTGGAAGCATGTTGGCAAAAGGCTCTGGATGCCAATAGGGATTACTTTGAGGAGAAAACGGTATTTCAGATTTGCTGTATACCTTTTTCTCTTTCTCTCCCTCCCAATTAATCAAAAGTGGCAAGGATTTTTTGGTTACTGTTTTATAGGAATAGTGTTGCTGCTAACACTTGAATCTGAACCTAGATCTCCAATGAGCAAATACAGGTGATCCTGTTATTGAATTAAGTAGACCGTGTGATCATAGAGGAAACATATATGTAGGAAGTAATTGATGACTAATGATTGCTATTTCTAGTCTATCATCTATACTATACAGCTGCCTATTTCTAGTCTATCCTCTATTACTTTTTGGATCACCATTTTTGCTCTATCCTCTATTACTATACAGACTGCTATTCTCCATTATATTCGCTATACTATTTCTCTATTTGGATCACTATATAGATTAATGTTCGAGTGAGTATTATTGAGCAAGTACTATTCTATTACTCGCTCTAGTGAATGTAATTCGAAGGCATCTGATACCAGTATTGTTCAATGGTGTTCTATAGTTGTACCTGCGATTACAAAGTCTCTACTACAATGAGCATTACAAAGGTGACAGTGAGTATTCGTTGACATCACAAAAGTTACCTAGTAAAAAAAAAAAAAAAAATATCAACTATGAACATGGCCACAACCATGCTGATTGATTGGGAAGTGGGAAATAATTCCATCATTATAGATACACATATATAAAAATCTACACATTCAGTTAACATAAACAAAAACATCCTTGATAATGGCTAATAGAATATCCAAAAGCACTTAGATATATAAATTATATCAAATCTGTCCAAATGTTCTTTTTATCTAAGCACATTCGGCTATACATTTAGCCATTTTCAAGGATTATATTTTAACTGTTAAAATTAGAAATAGTTTGTATGCATATTTTATAAAATGTTTTCATTTTTGTTTCAAAACACAAGATATGTTCAAAGTTAATAATATTAAGTGTTGGTTCGTTTGTTTTTATTAATAAGGCTTCTATTATTTTTAGTCTTTTTTTGCATGTAGATGATGCTATTAGTGTTATCGACAAGTATGTTCCAAATAGTGTCCGGTAGGTCTCCATGAATTAAATGAGAGCTAATTGAGCTATTGTCAGAAAGGTGTAGAGTTAGTCTGCGTGTCAAATATGTTGTAGTGTGGCCTATATAATAATTTACGAATTTTGATTGATCAGGAATACAATTCCTTAATGGGCATTTAAATTCATAAATAATATTTGCTCTATTTAATTTTGTTCTAGGAGGTGAATTAGTTTTAACTATAAGGTTAGAAGTTTTAAATTTTTTATAATATAATAATTAATCTTATATATATATATATATATATATATAAAATAGGTCAAGGTCTGGTCACTCCTCCTCCCCCAATACTAAGTATGATTGAGAGAAATGTTAAATCAAACCCTCTCTAAACTCTACCGTGTCTCTCTAACCACTCCTTATTACACTGTTAAATTACTAGAACTTACACTACCCATCATTTTTCATTTCAACTTTTGGAAGTGCTATCTGATGATCTGGTGAAATAAATTATTATATTTTATATATATATTTTTGAATATTTTCATACAATCTTTGAAATATATTACACTGGCATTTCAAGAAACTGTAAGAAAACTAAAAAATTTTTTTCAGATATAATGCTATCAGTATCTAAAGGATCATCTCATTTTAAAAGCTTTACAAACTGGTGACCATGGCAAATTGGTTATAGCGACTGGGATTTAACTCTTTCAATCTGACCTTTGTACAATTTTTTTAGTTTCTGTCTGAACTTTAACATTTTGTATTCTTGATAAATAACCTAGTGGATTATAGTATTTGTAAATTTTGTGACTTAGTAATTGTAAGTTTAATCCTTGGGTTTCTCTTCATTAAAGTCTTGTCATTCTCTTTCATTTCCAGTAACTCCTTGTCTTATTGGAATTATTACCTTACTTGGGATGAAATGATCTATAAAAAAAAAAAAAAATCAGAAAATCATTATTTCCAAGAAAGTCTTACAGTCCCAAAATATTTTCTGGCTTTAAATAGCTTACAAAAGGTTTACATAAAAAAAAATAAAACGATCAACTTCTGATTGAAAATGTGTAACTAGCTCAGCCATTAGGCAGGTCTTGTGCTTGCTATTGATGTATTATTACAAATATATATTGACTTCTTGTCTATCAGGGGATTAACGTATACATCTGAATAATTTAATCAAATATTCATCATAGCAATCTGTCATTAATTCACTGTAACCTTTGTTACATGCATAATCATATTTTTGAATAGATTTCAATATTATTCTCTGATCCAATCAGGTCTCTCCTTATTTTGATTGTTATGGTTACATTTTCTGCCATTTTACTCTCTGCCTTTCTTCCTGTATCTCTCAGAGTTGGTAAAAATGAAAAGTTAACTGAACCCTTTATTCAGTCTATGAAGAGTAGATTGTTCCCACCTCATTCTCTGAGAGAGAAAAGCTTGTTTTAGTTAGTTCGTTCTTGTATTGTCGCTTCTTTCTTTTTCTACTGAATCTACTGACTTTTACTGCTTGGCTCCTTGGATTGAATTCATAATCACCAGACAACTAGATTTACATGGTGGTCTGAAAGTCTTGTCATCCCCACATAATATAATTTTCTATTTCAATTTTCTGTGGGGTATTATCAAGAAGTTTCACATGAATGATATCAGAATACCCATCAGTTGAAGGCCTTAAATGATCTCTTGCTGATTGATGGGTTAAGTTTTAAACAAACAAACAAACAATCAGTTGAAGGACGTCATTTGGAGAGCCTTTGCAACAACCAACAAAGCACAACTTTGTAAAATATCATACAGGATATGGTGCCACATCATTTTGTTCCATGCAATTGATGGTGTTCATACAGACCTTCATTATATGTGAAGAGACAGTGAAATTGAATAAACTGAATCCAGTACATGTGCTTTGTATTACTTGTTCTTCTATTGTTCTCCTTACCTTTTGCTGGGAGGGGGTGACAAGACTTTCGGACCACCCTGTATTTAACCAATTTTTATTATTATTGTTATTATACTCCTTGAAACAATTGCTGAAAGTATTGGTTAAGAGCATGTAATTTCCAGAGTTCAGTTCCTGGTTCATGCTGTGAAAGTGATACACTTTTAATAGAAAGACTAAAAGTGGTAATACCAGAATGACTTTTAATCTTTTTATATGGACAATAAAATGAGAACACTCCCTGGATTGAAAAAGGTGTTCATTTGAAAATTCTCAGAAAACTATCAGATACATATATAGGACATAAATAAATGTAGTTGTTTGTTCATGTAAATAAACGGAATTGAAGAGAATTAGTATTAGGTCATTTGCTAAGTGTACCTTTGTGTAGTAAACCTATTTCATTACTTACCTGAGTTTCTTTCTTATTTCCCTCAGTTATCTCAATCATGAGATACGGTATATTTGAAGACGAACTGATACAATGGCTGAAACATTTGAGTAAACTAAAATAAATCATTTCAATAGGTGAGTGTGTTATAATTTAAAATTTTTAAATTTTCAAGTATGTTAAAAAAATATTTAAAATAATTGATGTCTATCATTTACCAACTTCCATCATAAAATGGAATTTAATTTTCCAAATTAATATAGCGTCTTGTTCTTATTTGTGCTTCCAAAGCTATATATATATATATATATATATATATATATATATATATATATATATATATATTTATTTGTGTGTGTGTTTGAAAGTGAATCTGAAAAGGGGACAAGATGTATCTACACAATTTTATATTAAATTGATTGTTATCTATCTCCCATATATATATATATATATATATATATATATATTCCTCACCAGCAGCACAACACAATTGTCAGGTACTGGAGATTGCATTATGCATGAAACTCCAAGTTGTGCTACTGGTGAGGAATATGTATATTTATTAATATATACTGAATTGCTTGGTTATATTACATCAAGCACTATTTTATTAACACCAGCACTCAATGTTCTATCTATCTATCTATTATTATTATTTTATATATATATATATATATATATATATATATATATATACTATATATATACTGTGTGCATGGCTGGGTTCAGACCAGGTTGAAATAGACTATACTAATGTTGAGGTAATTTTTTTTTTTTTTTTTTGCAGTAAAAGATATATATGCTCTGTTATAATAAATACAGTGAACTCTGTGGATCAGTTTTAATGTTATTACTAGGATCCACCTGGATTATATACTAATGGATCTCTATATATATATATATATATATATATATAGTGGACTCTCCCGTCGTATTTGATGTATGAGGGTCAAGCGGTTCAAACTGACAGCCCAGACGCGAGCACATATGATTTGATTATAGTAGTGAAGGCTTTGTGCAGAACCAACCACAATTTTTGAAGGGCTGAATACAGGGACCTGGTGCACTACATGCCACAGGGTCCCTAAACAACCCTCTGCAGGTTTTGAATTCAACGTTGTCCTTCTCCTAGACCAGTTGCCATCCATGGCTATAGAACCCAGTCTATATATAAAAATTCCTGAAATTATTTTCTTATGCTGAAGACATAACCCAATTTTGACTTGCAGAATTAAAAAAAAAGTTTAAATATAGAATTAGTAAAAAGTATCCTTTCTCCTACAGGTAAAGAAATTTTTTAGATTTGTTAATTGTCCCAGTGTATAGACTGCGTATGCAAAAATGTAACCATTATTATAGCATAATTGTTTCTTTGATTAGTGATTTTGGAGGATAGAGATGACTGGCAATCGGAACTCCTGTGAATTCTTTTGCTAAAAAGTCAAAATAATTTGGTAGATTACCCCCCCCCCACACACACACACACAAAAAAATCATGTTCAAAATGTTTTGACTGTTCAGTACAAAGTCAACTGTTCCTATGTTTGTTTTTTTTTTTTAACTCTCTTTTTAAAAGTACAATTTTGGTAACTATCCCATGCAAGCCAGAAGGTCTAGATTTTACAATGTTGTTTTGTTTTTTTTAAAAACATTCAAGCACTCCCTTCCAAGATTTTCGTTAATAAAATCTTTAGAAAATACTTTTATGACGTAAAGTGAAGTTTTGTTAAATCAGTTTTTGAGGAGTGGAGGAAGAAGCTGTTCGTAGAAAGAGAAATTTTGGTGTCTAAGGTTTGTCATGATTGTTGTTTAAAGTTTTTGAATTTACATTTCATTAACACCAGATGAAAATACACCTTATGAGCAATCTGGATAAAGTGAATTGGCCAATGTCTAGACCAGGGATGTCCAGTCTGCAGGCTGCACTATGGCCAACTTAATATTTTCATGTGGCCCACTGCAACCTAAAATCTTTAAGTATATTTTCATTGACTTTAGTAACATATGTCAAGCAAATTATTCTTAGATTGTGCCAGTAGGTTTGCTTTCCCTATTTCACTAAAAGAGGAAGGGGAGAAAGGCCTTTGCCAAGACACACTGGTTGGTGCAAGAGCCAGAGCTAAATAAAAATTATTTAGCTTATTTAGAACAAATGTTATGCGTTGTGGGGTAGGTTGGGTTTAGTACATGCTGCTGTGAACAATTCTTTTTTGCATGACAAATATCAAAACTGCTGATAGAAATAGGCTGAGTGATTTCTATTTAACTAAAATTCTTAGAATAAAATCTAGTACCATAAAAGCAGATATTAACAATATTATAAAAAGAAAGCAATGGCAAAAATCACATTGAATTTATCTTATTTTGGATATGTATAATTTTTTTTTTTTTTTACTGTCAATAATAAAGTATTTTTTGTTATATATAATCTCCAAATGTAAAAGAATGAAAAGTAAAATTTGCGCACTCAAAACATAAATTTAAAACAGGGCTCAATACAAAAGTAGAGCAGTAGATATTCATTATGCACTGTTAGATTAGAACATCATTATTTCCCACCTGAAGAAACATTACTTTTTAACATTGAAATGATGTACAATTTTGTAGTGGGTGTGTACATGTTCTAATGTAACAGTGCATTTCATATATATATATATATATATATATATATATATATATAAAAACACGATTATTAAAATTTAATATTGAAAACATTTTGAAATTTTTTTTATCATATTTATATAAAGTACTTTTATGACCCAGTGAATATATGTAAATTTCTAATTTGGACCATTAGGAAAAAAGGTTGGACAACACTGGTCCAATTTTTTTGCCATATCTCACCTAAGCATCTCTAAAATTCGGATGCTCACTCCACTTAGAAATATAATTATTATTATTCCAAAAGTAATCTCTTACTCATGTGGAGGAAGTCTAAAAGGCAATTAACTTCTTCTAAAGCTTCTGAAGATGGCATCTATAAAAGTGAAAATTAAAAGAATGAAAGGATAGTTGAAGTACCGAGGAAAAATTTACGAAGGAAAAAAAAAAAAAAATTTATATACACACTCACACACAAATCACTTGATCAGTGTGGTTAATGTGTACATTGATAACTATATTAAAAAAAAAAAAAAAAAATTAATTTTCAATTACTAGTTAACCTGAAGAATGTTTTACTGCAATAATCAAATAATATATATATATATATATATATATATATATATATATATATATATATATACACTAGCAGGAGAACCCGGCGTTGCCCGGGGATATAACAGTAAGAGATAGATCAAGTATCAACCATCATAAAGACTGAAAAATAAAATTGACAAAGATTATTGTTTAAGGTTGATGGACATGCATGTCTTAATTAGTTTTTTTTTTTTTTTTTTTTACGAATTGGTCAAAATCAAACAAAAACATTGTTTTCAATCGTTATGAGTCTATCAATTGAATAGAATTTTCTTATAAACAATTGTCTTGTAAATGGAATTTTTAAAGCATTCCGAATGTAAAAATAAATAAAAAAAAAAAAAAAAAGTGTGCAAGACAATAAGAAACACTACCTGTCAAAAAAAAGTGAAGTTTGGTTGAAATCGGTTGAAAAATATAGGAAATCCGATCCCATATATAAACGAACACACACAACCTGGGTTTTATAATAAGTATAACTCAATATGAGTTGTCCTCCTTTCATTCTGGTGACAGAATCGTGTTTTATTGGGTTTTCAAATTGATTTTGTGCAAAAACAATTGTTTTTTCCAATTTTTGGCACTGTCAGAACCACCGCAAGCTAATTTTATGCAGTCCTGTGAAGTTTTGTTGAAATCGGTTGAAAAATGTAGGAAATCCGATCCAATATATAAACGTACAGACACACACACACACACACACACACAATCTGCGTTTTATAATAAGTAAGATTATAGGTATCCCTCGATTAATGTGCATTCATTAGTGCACTAAAATTTTTTATACACAAAAATTTAAATTTTTCTAATTTTTCAATATTTTTTATTGCTCACAACATATATTTAATGTTGTGAACAATAAAAAATATTGGAAAATTACAAAAATTTAAATTTTCAGTCACACTGGGTTGTGTATTAATATTTTTTGGTTTTATTTCAACTAGTTTTGGCTAGCATGGCCATCATCAGGAGAGAGAAAGAAAAAAAAATCCTGTTTATATTATATATATCGTGTAATTAGACATGTATGTGCATATACACAAATGTTTTTATGTATACATACTCTATATGCACTGTATGTATTAGCTCTCACACAGACTTGCTAGAAAAAAAAATTCACTGATAATAACTCATTCTTGAATTGCTCCCTTTTGGGGACCCCATGAGTCTAGACAACTGTTGACAAAACTAAAAGAAAATTTTTTATATATCATAATTTCCCACCATATAAGGTCATCTCTGCTACTTAGAAAAGAGTTACAAAAATTCTTTCATCTCATATCCTGATGGTTTAGTTATATCTTCTATGTGCAATGTCCTTTCAAAATGTTGGCAATCATGGCTCTCCACAACTTCCTGTTCTATGTAGTGCTTAATAAATTTTATTTTTGTTATCTCTCCTAAATCTTGTTCTGTCATCCATTTACTCAAGTTTGCTAGGTACATTATGCATTGTTTTCCTCTGTCCTGTGAGTATAAAAATTTCAAAGTCCTCTTTTCTTGTGTATGACTGTTACATTCACAATGACCAAGTGAGTAGTTCATGTCTCCTGCAAGATAATTTTTGACAAGGTCTTTCAGTTTGCCTACAGTCTAGATTTGGCTTTTTGTGATTTCTAGTTTTTCTGAAATCTAAAATTTCTGAAAATGCCAGATATAAGATTAATATATGAGAATACATCGAAAACTGATAGATTCTGAAAGAGGACTTTGAAAAATTTTGGGAAGTAGAAAATGTTAGCAACATAGAATAAGAGAGGATGAGTAACGTCTTGCTGATGATAGTTTTTCTTCCACCCCAAGAATTTTATAGATTTTAATTAACAGCAGGAAGCTTGTCACACCTGCAAGCTGGAATAGGCTCATCACTGGAGCTTGATATCAGTTCAATTTCTCTTCAGTTGCTGTGTGGTTTGCCTGGAGAACCCTTGTCAGCCTGAACAAATATCTTTTGATATTCTACCTAAACAGAAAGGTTGCTAGGTCCTGAGGGGGATTACATTTAAAGGGAAATAAGGCAAAACTTGTATAGGTTATATAATTTTAAATGGTTAAATACTTTATTGGCAGACGTTATATGAGAAAATGTTGAAAGAACATCACAAGTGATGTACAAAAAACAAGCAGTAGGCTTATTCAGCAACAGATGGTACAGAATAAAATGATACTGACACATGACTGGAGTACAGAATAAAAAGCTCTTGTGTGCCTATATAATAAACATTAGTAATCCAAGACCTGTGTGTTCTGGTGTGATGGATAATGGCTTGGAATGGGGAATCAGAGAGCCGATTTTGAATTCCAGTCAGGTTTATTACATTCACTTACACACAAATGCCCTTGGGAAAGATATGAATCCATCTCTTCTCCTCCCAGCTGTGGGTTGATTAGCAGGACAGACAGGATCCTATATCCTTGGTTGGCAACCAGTCTATTGCAGAAAGAAATGACAACCTCCTGCAAGAAACTTTCTGCCTAGTCAGTCATGAATTGAAAGAGACGTGATCAAGTGTGTATCATATATGGCATTTAACTGACTGACTGACTGAATTCAAGACATTTACAGCTTATTAATGAAAAAAGCATTTTTACACAACAAATATTTATTTTTCAATACAATCCCACTCTTTAATCTGCCGCCTTTTGGACTAGGCAACTGCTGGACCACATGATGGAAATTCTCCCTATGTAAACAGTCTTGCCAGAACATTCCACATATATATTGCTGTTTTATCAAAGGTAGAACAAATCTTAAAGAAAATATAATGATCAGTGCTTTCAAATAAGATTTGTTTCATGCAATAGAAAAGCAAAAAAAAAAAAAAATTGCTTAAAACCAAAGAAATAATATATACTTACCCTCCTGAATGGGTAAATAATGCAGCTATATATATATAATATAAATGATATATATATAAAAAAAAGACCAGATTACAAAAACCCACTAGCAAAAACTCATGTCAACTTAATTATATGAGTGAATGCCCACTTAGATGTAAACGGCTGTTATAAAAAATTAAGGTAGACCAAAGCTTAAAACAGGAATTAAAACCAACATTTCTAAATGTTTTTATTGTTTCATGTGATATTAAAACTAAAAAAAAAAAAAAAAATAATAATAAAAACCTGAAACCAAAAAAATAATATATACTTACTATCCTGAATGAGTAAATATGCAACTATATATAAGAATTGAGCAAGACCATATCATCAGAACACTCTATTTACAACTTTCTGCAGTAGCCAACTGCAGCAATGTGGGTACTGCTCAACTCTGTTTGATGAACTAATGGCAGCTGATTAAAAAATAAATAAATAAATAAAATAAAGTCCCAGACTGTAGGAATTGCCTGACGTTAACAAATCTCTTTTTATGAATGAAAGTTCTGGATCATTTATATAAAAAACTTCAAAGAACTCTGCAGTTCGATGACCTCACAAGTTGAGGTCTTTCGTTTTCATTGGTTGGTGCCAATATTAAGCAAGTTGGCTGGCAAAGTCAGTTGCTGTAGAAAACTTTCAGTGCAGTCTGTTTACTGACCTTGATGTGTGAACTATACCACAAACACCCAGCAACTCCTGACTGAATTTATTTTGAAGTATTTCTAACTACTTGCCTTTGTGTTTTTCCTTTTTAGCCATTTACCATAATCACTAAAATTATAAATTATAATAAAAACTGTTTTTTTGTCTACTATAAAACTTAGTCTTCTTCGCTTGATATATTATTTCTTTTGTCGCACATGACACCTGACCAAAGAGGTCAGACTGTATCTTCTTTTTTATCAATGCACTTATTTCAGTGATGGATATTAATCATATATAATAAAGATTTTTTGATATTCCACATTATTACTAAAGAGTAACAGTGGACTTGAGAAAACTATTTTCCTGAAAAATTTTCAAGAGAAAGAATTTATAAATTTCAACTGGCAGTGACACTAGGTGCTCAGTCAGTGAATGCTGGTTTACTTATAAAGAAACATTACCATATAGTGATTTTCCAATTGTAGCTTAGATGTGGCACAAGGCCGAAAGTAGGGGGCACCCAGTGAGTATCGAACTTGGTCGTGATTGTTCTAGCGAGACAAGCTTGCTAACCATTTCACCACCTCGAGGTGCCCAGCTAATATTACCATATATAGTGTAACCCGAATATAAGAGTTGTCGGGACCGGAGACGAAGTCTCTTATATCCGGGTTTCTCTTATATATATATATATATATATATATATATATATATATATATATACATTAACACAGGCTCTAACTTGGGACCAGAGAAAATTTCTCTTATATCCGGGTTTCTCTGTAGTGAACATTTCAGATCAAAATTCAGCTTGAACTTGTGCGAGTTATTGATGTACTCTCTAAATTATTTTCATATTCATACATTTGCAAGTTTAAAGTACTGCAAATGATCCAGCTCATTTACATTGAATCTTTTTTTTTTTCTTTTTATATATTGCTCTCCAACTTTTTTAATTTTATTTTTTAGAAACTTTTATAGCTTTTACCAAAAGAAAGAGCACTATCACTACCCCCTCCTAATCACTGTACCTATCATCTGACTGACATCCAATCTCTTCCACCTTCCCATCCTATCCATCAGCATTCCCCTATGTCCCTTGCCTGGCTCTGTGCCATTGCCAATAGGAGGATGAAGACAATGAGAAATACTACAAGTTACTTACATCCTGTTTTCTCAAGTTGTAACATTTTCCTGAATAAATTCATTTGATATGCTCAAATCTTAATAAAAAAAAAAAAGAGAAATCCCATGAGGCAGTAAGCTAAGCAGGCATATAACCTGGGAGATGTGTCCAAAAATCTGTAAGAGATGTTCAATGTCTTTTCTTAGTTTTTTTTTATGTGTTTCTTAATTGGCAATGTGACCTGACAGCTTCAGATTCATTTTTTATAACCTGTTCGTCTAACCCAGTTGTGGGCAAACTGTGGCCCATGGACTGCATGCAGTCCTTTGGCTTTTTGAATGGCATGCTTAATTTCATGAGGAAAATAACGTTTGATAAAATTTTGTTTCATTTCATTCTAACTTGTTTACTCACACTTGTACAAAACCACATGCATAAAAATGATTACGTACAATATTCCTTGAATTTTATAACTCTTCATTGAAGACTACGTTTTAATTTTAAAATGTTAGCATTTCTTTTTTTACAAAGGAAGATCATATGTGTAACATCTTTTGCTTTAGAAAGAGACATTCATAACCATATATATATATATATATATATATATATATATATATATATATATATATATATATATAATGTGTTCAAGAAAGAAATTTGGATTACTAACACATAGAAAGACAATGTTTCATATTGAGAATATTTAATATCGAAAAACATAAAGGAGAAAAAAATGAATTATTTTTAATATGTGGAAATCTCCACCCTTTACCTGTGTAGGAAAATTATGGAGAATAAAGCATAATTAAAAAAAAAAAATCCATATTACAACCAAAAATGTTTGGTTTTTCTCTTTTTAACAATTTAATACACACTTTTCTCTCATTGGAACTACTATAACCTCTTCCTTTGTGTGTGTGTGTATATATATATATATATATATATATATATATATTTTTAATTTTTGTATTTTCAAATGGATAAATTAGAAACAAATCACATGCAGTGTATATGTTAATCACATTGTCATCAGTGATATTAGACCAATCTGCAATTTTTTTTTTTATTTTTTTTTTTTAAAAAAACAAAGTTTTTTTCTGAAGGAAAAAAACAAACTTTTACACATTTCTAAGACAGATACTTGCACATATTGTCTTCTGTAGGGAAAAAGGCTGACATACCTTGAACAAAAAATAATCTTGAATTTTCTTAGTGTGGTCCACCTTTATGAGGAGTCATAGGAGTAGAGGTTTCCAGTTCATTCTCTCACTCCCAGTAGCCCCTTAATGGCATTATCACCTTGCTTGGTGAATTGTTTAAAAAAAAAAAAAAAAAAAGTAAAATATACTAATCAACCTAACAGTAATTCACATACATTGTTTAGCAAAAGAAATGAGTTACCTAGTTTAAAAAAAAAAAAAAAAAAAAATAAATTTATTTCTTACTTAGAAGCTGTGTTTGACAATGTATTTTCAGTAGCAGTATTTTTTATCATTCTGAACTAATACAAGTTGCCAGAGTCACATTTGTAGAGTACAAATGTAGATACAGATCTGAATATATGGTAATGCTGAAAATAAGACAAGCAAAATCTATTGGCCATTTGATACCTCCAATATCTTAAGTCTTCATAGATTAAGATAGGTATATGAATTCTTTTCAGTGTGTAATTGATTTAGCTATATATGTACTTACTGAAAGAGGGGACAACATGGGCAAGTGTATGCCTAAATATATATATATATATATATATAGACACACATACATACGCACATGCATGCATACATGCACACACACATATTGTGGGCTGCCAAGCAGACATATAGATCTTTTACAACTTTTTCAAAATGATTTGAGACCTAAAAAGCTAACACCAAACATTTTCCAAGATATGGTCATTTGAAGTTTGTGAATTCCGGTTTTTAACGTGAAAGGATTTTGCTTGGAAAATTGTGGCCTAAGTAAAGATGTGGCCAGCAATTTGCTAAAATGTCTCCAATACCACCATTTTAAGGTATTTTGAAGTCTACAGACACACAAGATTGGAATGTCTACATGTATTAGGGTCATTTCTTCTAGGTTTAGCAATTTTTGCAGAAATTAGCCTGAGCAATACATTTTTGCTCCCAAATATAGTCCAAATTTGGGTCAAGAGGTCTAGATTTAAGGAATGATTGCAAAAAAAAAAAAAAGCCCCAAGATGAAATTTTAAGGTTTACAATTTAAATTTGAGAGTTGCTTACTTTTCTGAAAATGGTTGAAAAAAAAAATTTACTCTTGGGAACATTACTAAAATCTATTCCATAGAGAAATTTTGCTTGTATCAAATGCCAGTTTAATAACCTATCAGATTGCATAGACTCTGGGACAAAAGTGACCCCATGGCGTTGAAAGTATGTGAACATTTGCAGTGCGCCTGTTGCAAAGAAAAAAGGTCATGCAGCATGAAGTTGTAAAGAGTTGAAGAATATGCTTCAGAGGTGTAACATTGAATATGAGACATTGGTGTCCTTGTCTTAGTGATTTCATTAAGTGTCATATTTGATGTGCTGAAAAATTTTGTGTTCCCAAATATCTATTCCATGATTCATATTCAGTTAAATATTTCAGTGTGTAAAGACAATATCATTTGATATCTCACATGGTTTTATTAAGGATTTTTGCCAAATATCCCCAAATTAAGTTTTTGGTTTGCGTATATTTTTTAATATTTCAATCAAATTTGATTACATTGCATTGATTCCCTCCTATGCTTCCAATGAGGTTCAAACCTTTATTATATCATTATTATTTATCAAGATAGCCTGAAAACGCATTTTTAGTCATTTCAGCCCAATATCCCCCAAATTAGAGGGTTTTTAGGTCCCAGGCCCCCAAATTTTTTCAATTTGCAATAAAATTGATGAGCCCATTGTGCAGTGTGTGTGTATGTATGTATGTGTGTGTGTATATATATATATATATATATATATATATATATATATATATATATATATACACACACAAATGAAATGGACGGTTTACATTGGAATAGTCCTGATCTCTGCTGCCAGGACTTGTTGATACATCTTGAATAGAACAATTTTAAGATATTGTACAAAAAAAAAAAAGAAGCCCCCTCTTCTATCAAACCTTGATATATGGACCCTACTGGGTATGAATGCTGAAAGGTTCTCAACCTGATCAAAAATGTTGTCACAAAAAGAAATTCCAATGTTCGGTTGTTTGCCCATACTTCGGCAAATGGATTAGGCTGAGCATAGTGTGTTTGTGTATTTGGGCAGCAGTTTTTCATTTAAGTTTGGTTCAAAATCAATGAAAGAACATTGTTTACTTTTTCATATTTTGAACCATTTTCTTGATTTCCAATGAAAGTTTAAATTGTTAAATGTTTGAGTACTTTCAGCTTTCATAAGTCATTATCGAAATGTTTTTTTTTTTTTTTTTTTAGTGTGGTTTCATTGTTTCAAATATTGCATCTTTACATATGATATTGTCTTTCAAAGTATTGTCCTCCTGTACCAGTTTTTTTATTCGTTTTCTATTTATAAAATATGTTTAGTATGTATGTTCCTAAACTTGGTAACTTTTTGATGATGTATGTTTGTTTTTATGCTTGTAATTATAATCTTTTTTTTTTTTTTTTTTTTTTTTTACACTGTTTGTGTTATTTGTAAGGATTTGACATGTTTCTTGTGTTTTTGTTTTGGTTGGTGGTATGCAATTGAACTACTACTGGCTACATATTTAATATCTATGAAGCTATTTTTGGAAAATACTTTTGATAGGTTAAAATTAATAAGTTTATAATTAACATAATAATTAGTTTTATTGTGTGAAATATGTTGCATATTAAGATATTTTAATGGACATTACAATAGAAACAAAAACATAGCAAACAGCATGTGACCATAACTCAAAAAGTTGATGTGATTGAGCAAAACCAATGTGATTTTTGGATTCAGCACATCAAAATTGTCCTAAATCAGCTAAAATATTTAGACAATATTATGTTGACCAGAAAGTGGGATAAAGGAACCAGAGTTCAATTTCTGGCCTACTCTGTTGCATTTACTTTTACTTGGTGCTCTTGAGAAAGGCATTAATCCAGCTTCCCTCTCCCCACCTATGGGCTAAATAGCAGGATAGAGTAGGCTCTGTAGCTTTGATTGGCATACAGTCTGGGATATGGTCTACTCTGAATTTCAAAACCTTGGAGAAGGGAATGAGAAACTGCTAAATGCATAACAAAGGTGATTATACTGAAAAATATTTAGTTACAGGTTTATTTTCTCCACCTTTGGTCACTATTAAAAATGACAGAAAATAAGGATCTGGTATAAAGGGAAGTAAATCATGAATAACAGATAAACTTCACTTGAGAACTTAAAACAGCTAAAATGGATAGCACATGTAACTCTAAGAGAAAATGACATAATCAAGATGTTGACATTCCACACTACTTCAAACAAAAGGTTACAAAGGAAACCTCTGTCAATACTGGAAAAAGTGATAACAGCTAGTGGAATTGAGAAACTGTTTTAAGAGAATGTTTTTTATAAATTTCAACCAATTGTAGAACTACCTGCTTGGTTAGTGAATACCAAATGTTACCTTATAAGGAAATGGCAAATATTACCATTACTAGATGGTCTAAATTGCTTTTGAATTGACTACTCAATGAAATATTTTTATATGGGTTTCCCGAGTATCAATCTGCTTTTAATATTCATAAACTTCTCTTACTGATATGACAGTATCTAAACTTGAAAAAAAACAAAATTATTACTCATAGTATAAATATAAATAACAAAAGCAATTCATAATCTTAATATGGTCAGGTCAGCAAACCAAGTGCTTTTCAAAGTTGTTCTCTTTCAAAGAAAAGAACATTTACTTTTCAAAACCCTCAAATATGATTGGTGTTGTAAGTATCCTATAAAAACTAACTGAATAACTGCAAAACCTCAATGAATGCGGGGGGATGCCTGTTTTGCCATTGTAAATATTGTAAGTGGATTATGGGATTTTATACAGACTAAGACATTGGATATTCGAGGCTGGCATTAAATTCTCTTGAAACTAGATCTTTGTCTGATACTGGGATGAAATCAATTCAGATGTGGTAAGACCATCTGTTTCTGCTTTATGATATTGTTAAAGAAAAATAAATGAAACAGATAAAGTCTTTCTAACTTTAAAGACTGATTTTTCAGTATTTAAAATGGGTAAATAACGGCCTAAAATCAGTGTAGAAATTGTAGGCTCAGTGAAAAATTTTTTTTTTTTTTTTTTTTTTACACACATATATATATATATATATATATATCTATATGAAATCAATGTTTTATGCCTTAAGCCATCTGTTGATCTATAAGCCATGAAACTGTCATTCACCATCCAGTGTTGATTTCTATGCCAATACTATCTATACCTTATTAAGCATTCTCCCACTATGAATATAGCAAATTTTAAATAATTATCTAATGTTTTATGTGTATTTTTAATATTCATATTCTGAATGATTTGCCAGTTGATTTTTTTTTTTCTTGTATCCATTAGCAGGTAAGATTCATTCAAATCCTTCACAATTTAAAATCCCACACCTGAACAGATTTGTAGGAGGCCACAAAAGATCAGGCTTATTTGCTTTAAAATCTTTTCCTAAGAGGAAATCCTTTTAAATTATTTGCTGCCAATCATTTTTGCAACATAATCATTCTTTAACTGGATTTTCTTATATATATATATATATATATATATATAAAATTGTTTTTTCATACAAATCTATATCTATAATTTTCAAGATGTGTGTGTGGGTGTGATCAGATGTTTATGCATTTCCAGTTTTCATCCAATTTTGATGAAATTTTTGTTTTTCTTTGATAGATTATTCTTCAGTACTGGTTTTGAGTCTAAATTGTTGGTGATAATGGCTCTCCACTACTTCCTGTTCATTATAAATCTCAGCAACATTTTACTATTTACTATCTGTTCTTGGATATGTATCTTTCATAAAAACTTTAATAAAAAAATAAATATTTTAAATTATTACAATAATATTATTTATTATTATACATCATTACTGTGAAGCTAGTCTTCAAAAAATCTGATACAGGTCAAAATAAAGATTAATAAGAATGTCATATTGCCTGAATATAAAGTAAAATGACTAAAGTTGCTGAAATGTTATTAGATCAAACCAGTTCCAACAGAAAGCTACACTTATGTACCACCCAGTGAGGATCAAACTACCAGTAACTCCTGGTAATAACCTAACCATTGTTTTAATAATGCAGGATTCTCCAAATGATGACCCATAGGTCATATCTAGCTCACCATGATTTTGTTTGTCCAGCTGAAAGATGAATGAATAACCTGCTTTTATTTGCAGAAATTACCAGAAATAAATTTAAAAAAATTTACCAGCATACATTTTTGAAAAAAATATTACCAGAAATAGATTTTTGACAAAACAAAAATATTACCAGGAAAAAAAAAAGTAGTTGGCATTAAATGATCCATTGAGGTTGATGTAAACCAAACCAAATCTTATTTTAAAACTTGAATCAATTACACTAAAAAGACAAGTTTTAGGCTCAAGAATATATGCAATCTCTTTGATCATTTAACATGAAAAATTTGCATATAAATTTGGATGTGTATTTTAATCTGAGCTTGTTAATCTTAAGGTTTGTCAAGTGACTTATAACATTTGAATAATTTTATAACATTTTCAGGATCACAATGTGTTTAAGTCTCTATCTCATACTATGTTCACAGGAATACAACTTGCATTACTCTCCTGAATGGCTACATATCTTACTCCTGAAAATACATTGTTGAATACTTACAGCATCTTAGTAAAAATTAATTAAGCAAATTAATTTTTCTTTTTACCTAGGTGTCTCCTTTCTGTTGTTCACCACTGTATATTAGTACTAACTTTAATACTTGTGACATAAAACATTTTTACTGGAAATAAAAGCCTAAGACCTATGATCCTAGTTATATAATACGACTATATGATCCTCTTTGTAAGTAAGGCAAAGTTACAAAAAGAAATATCACTGACAGCATTGGATCATATGAAAAAAATAAAGTGATTGGAAAGAGTTCAGTTAATTGCAAATAATGTGGAAATGAACAGTATTTACATCATTCATTATCCTGTTGTTTCTTGAGTTCACACCAAGTGCCAAGTGGAACTTTTATAGTCATCTCATTGGCAAAGATGCAGGAAAAATAGTTGATTCATTCTATATCCCGAGGAAACATTTTAAATCCTGCCATGTCAGATTAGATAAAAAAAAAAAAGGAATATTACAATTATATTGGGGGCTGTAGCTGCCCTATCCTCACTTTCTCACTTTCAAGCCTTGATAGTTAATAATTCTTTGTGTTTTTTTTTGTTTTTTTTTTTCCTTTTTAAATCTGCAAATCTCTATATACACAGTTGTAAGTCTGTAGCAACCCTATTACTACTATGGCAAGGCTTACAGCTATATCATGTTGAAACACCAGTTCCTGTATGATCACCAAAGCTAAGCAATGTTGATCATGGTCAGTACCTAGATGGGTGATTGCTTGAGAATACCAGGTATTGTAATCTTGGATGTGCAGGTGGTGTAATGGATAGTGGCTCGGAATTGTTAATCAGTTCCAATTCTTGTTGGGTTCATTATATTCACTTACATGCAAATACCATTGGGAAAGGTATGAATTAACCTCTTTTCTCCTCAGCTATGGGTTAATTAGTAAGACATATCAGTAAAACATTATCTTCAAAAAAAAATTCTTACAATCAAAATATTTTCTGGCTTTATATAACCTGCAAAGTGTTGATAAGCAGATCAATCAACTATGACGGACGTTCAGGTGAGATCCATTGTTTAGTTATACTAACCACATTTCTTCAGTTCCAGATATAAGTTCCACTCAGATTTTCCAAAGGCTTGCCACTTTATGGAACAGTTTACTACATGTTTCTTTCTTTAATCACTTCAGTCTTGACCTCTTCAAATCAAGGGTCAATCATCATTTTTCCTCCTCATACTCATGATCCTTATTTCTTACAAATTTCTCTTCCATTCATATCACATGCCACATTCAGGATTACCATTTTGTTGACTCTTTACTTTGAGTGGCTCTCGAGCTTTGTAATTTTAGTCTTGAAGCTGAATGCCTGTAAGATGAATGCCAGGTTTTGTCTCATTTTAGATGTATAATAACCAAAATTCAAACTCGGTTTTTAAAAATCTGAATAATTTCTCAAGCTTTAGAGAATTTAAAAGAACCTGAGATCAAAGGAAAATATATAATTACTTGGTATTTTATGATGTGAAGTGAATCTTTAGTAATGCAGATTATCAAACTGACATATAAAAAGAGGCTTTTAAAATTCCATTTTTGCATAAGGATGAAAGATGTTAAATTGCTGAGACAAAGAAAAATTGCATTGTGCTCATTTCAGTTTTTTTTTTTTTTTTTTTTATTAATACAGATGCCTTGCAAAACTTTAGGAATAATTTAGCTTAGTACAGAGCTTGTCAGGTTCATTCATAAAATCCGGATTGTGCCAGATAATGTCAGGGTAAGGAGAGAAGGTTGGATGAATAAAGGAAACGGGTCACTGAAAGAAGATATCAGCTCTGACAAAAAAAAAAAAAAAATTGTGGGTTAGGGTGCAGCCACTTTCCCAAAATACTGCAAGTCCCTCATTGACCTTCGCTGACTGGTCACACAGCTGAGAATGGCTGATAGCAGGGGGCCCACTGATACTAACAGCTCTGAAATCACAGAGTTCACATGGTGTCTGTTGTACTTCTCTTGTGAGCTCAGTATTTTAAATGCAAGACTGTATGTATGTGCTAATCTTTTGCAGTGCACATTATAAGCAAAAGCCTAAGATTTAAAAAAAAAAAAAAAAAATTTTATTATTTCCTGCTGTTAATGTCAATCAGATATTTTTTATGTAAATAACTTATAAACTTGTTGATTGGTTGGATAACCCAAATGTTAGTGGAATTCTATGCTGAACTCTTTTAAATATCCTGTAACAAGTAGTACAAATGTTAATTTCAACAGAGGAATTCCTTATTATTACTACCACAACACCCCCTGTAAAAAAAGTATCTATAATGTAATCAATCCTGACCAGGCATCTTGACTGCCAGTCACTTTCTCACTGACGTGAAGTGGCTTTCCTCTGTCTTTTTTACAAATATTTTCAAGGCAACTGCTCTGACAAGCTTTTTTCCCCTGTTGCCCCAACTGCATGAATTTAAGTGTGCTACTAGACTGGCGTCTAGGTCTCACCCATTTACTGTTGAAATAGGTAAATGCAACCGCCACTTCTATTCTAACAGTTTTTCTTGCACTTTTGACCTGTGGGACTCTTCTGTTTACTTGCTTCCTTGATAACTACAATTTTCAAACATTCAAATGTAACAACAATCACCATCTTCTATCTTCTTGAATCCCGTTCATCTTTTGTCCTTTCTTCAATCCTCCCTAGACTCGGCCTTTTCTCTCAATTTCACTCCCTGTACCACCCTGCATACTAATGGCATTCCCATCTTGCTTGGGTTGAAATGATTAAAAAAAAAAAAAAATGGCGGCAATAATGCTACTAACACACTGGAAATAAAAGAGAATGACAAAAGGACTTTAGTGAGAAGAAAGAATAAAAGATTAGTATTTAGGAAGACAGAAGATTGTGATTGATGTTGCATTTAAATTTTTGAAAATTGTAGGTGGCAGAGAAGTAAAAAAAAAAAAAAAAAAATGGAAGAGTTCCACAGGTGATAAGTACGAGGGGGGAAAAAAACTTATTAGAATAGAACATACAGTTACATCTAGCTATTTCAACAATAAATCAATGAGACATAGTTGCCAATCTAGTAGTGTTGAAGTACCAAAGAGGAAAGCTCTATTAATTAGAGAAGGAGTCCTTAGATTCCAGTGTAAGATATTTTGTAAAGATATGAGTGGCAACCAGTCTAGGAGAAAGATAACTCAAAACCGTATGTAGTCCTGGTGAAGCATATACTATACAGCTAATGAAAGGATTGTCGAATTTATAATGATTCTATGATCCCAACAGCAGTCAGCCTTAATTGTTTAATTTTTTAATGAATTTTTCAAATTAGTGTATGCATACAAGCAGGTCAAATTTGTTATTCAAATTCAATAAAACTGTTTGAATACATATAAGCAGGGGTGCTGACAAATTCCTAAACTGATGTACTTCCACCAAATCTGAAATGTCCAAATATCACAATTATATTTGAAGTGCTGATAATTTTTCAGCATACCCAATCAATCAATCAATATATATATATATATATATATATATATATATATATATGATTCCAATCCAGGGATTTCTTAAACCAATAAGATAGACCAATTCTGTCTTGTCAGCCATATTTTTGTTCTTTCTTCATGTCAGAATGCTGCAATCACTTGTCTGTATTTCTTTTGTGTGTTAACTCCATTCTTACTTTCAAACATTTTGTTTTGCATATATATATATATATATATATAGTCTACTTAGTATTTTTTTTTTTTTTTTTTTATTGTTTCTTGGAAACTTTGTCAGTTGTGTTTGGGCATGTTTACATTGAGGTCAAACACAGTGGCAACATTCTGTTTCATGATTAAGTGCAATCTGCAGCCCTTGAAGTCTACACTTAAGCATGAAACACTGTAGCTACTGGGTGCTGACATCAGTGTCCACTTTTATATTCACATATGCTCCATCCCTGACAGTGATCACTCTAACCTCAAAATAGAGCATAGCTGAAAACTATATTTTTATCACACACACACAGATTATATATATATATATATATATATAATAAAAATCCAGGTAAGCAATATCTGCCAGTTTCATGCATTATTACATAATTGTCAGGCATCCAGTAGCTATAGCTTGTAAAGTGGGTACCCTATATACCATTAAGCAAGTTCAATATGATGGTCAAACCATATAAAATATATATAAAACACAATTCATATTATGGTTCTGTTAGTTAATATGGCATTCAGCTGTCTTTCTCCAGGGTGCTCCTATAATAGACTCTTTAGGAGTTGCTTATTTTATATAATTTTTTTTTAAGCAGCATGTGGTTGTTGAAATTTATTGAGGGAGCTTTGTTTTTTTTTTTTTCACAAGGTCTGTTAGGTTCCAAGTCAGAAACCTTCTCATATAGCAATGTACAGAAAGTGAATAGAGCTAATTCTTTTCTCTACTAGCAAAATATGTTCAAATCAATTTCAGTTACAGTATATACATAATTCATATTACTTTTATGCATCATCATAGGCTCAACCCTGATCTTTGTGATTTGAAAAAAAAAATATTTGTTCAAATTATTACATAGTTAAGTATTACTAGTCGAGATAGACATTTTTATTGGTGCCTTTATGATTGAAGTAAGTTCTGTCTTTAATCTGTTATAAAAGTGCTGGTTCTCTGTCATACACTGTGGGACTTTGCATATGTAATGCATATTTCTGTGTTATACATGAGTGACTTCGATGTGCTTATGATATTTAATGTATGAACATGCACATTCATTCATAATTTGATTGAGTTTGAAATAAGACATTGAAATAATGCATTCAACTCAGTTTCAATTTCTGGACAATCCCTACTCTGAGCTGAGTAATAAAGTTGGGAACAAGAAATTAAATTTTAAACCTTAGAAAATAAAAAAATTATATAACTGAGAGTTTACTGAAATTTTCAGAAATTTGGTAATAGACAGAATGTTGAATTTTTTTTTTTCTCATTTTTTTTTTTTTTTTTTTTTTTTTTTTTTCTCGGGTCGTCATTGAATTAAAATATACATTTGCACATATATATATATATATATATATATATATATATATAATACACACACACCATTTGAATGAAATGGAAACGGGCATCTGTGCCGTAAGATTTATTTTCTTTCTTTCTAGCAACAATCCCTGGGTAACAGGAAAAGAGTATGAGCTGAAATGTGCAACCTTTTTGAAGTCATTTTTATTTCTTCTGTATTTAAACTGAATATATTTTCTAATAAATGCAGTCTTTTAAATGGACAAACAATGACGGGTACCAAACTAGTGTTTATGAAGTAGTTAAATATATACATATTAAAAGGGGTCAAAACCTTTTGTAATTCAATATAATTTTAGAGAATGAGATCAAACATCTTTATTATAATATCTGTCCAGAGTTTCAAATTTGTTCCTATTATATATCTGCAGACAAGAATGATTCAGATCGGCTTCTATTATATGTTTGGGTAGAACTGGATTCCTAATAAATATAAAAGACAAGACAATTGTATTGATTCCTATTATGTTCTTTATGCAAAAAGCCTAAAAAAAATATTCTTGTTACAAGTCTTGCTACAAGCTGTTAAAGAAAAAAATTCACACATTGTTGATGACGGCATAAAAAAAGAGGTGTGGGGAGGGATTATATTCATGTCTTCTGTATGCAAGATAAATAGACTTTCTATATCTGGCATAAAAAGTATGTCTGAAAAGTATCTAGTCATTTTGAATATCTCTAGAACCAGTTGTACAACCTTGATATCTGGCCTTACTGTGAACCTTGGCATGTATTTCTAAGCAGATACTCTGCTGTAGGGTCAGCAATGAGATACTACTAGTGAGTGAACTTGTATACTATATGATTATTGCATTCACAGCAAATATGCATCAACTTTGCAGTTGTCTACAGAAATTATTATAATGATGAAGAAAGCTTTCAATTACTACTTCAAATCTGTTTGGCAATCTATTGGAATTGGTTAATGTTCTAGTAGGTTTTCAACAAGCACAATAGCTGAAAATGCTAAAGACAAATTGTCTGCAGTTGAAGGAAATCCATGATTGATGGCGTGAGAATTAGATTTGGGGATTCCATGAACTCTCTCTAAAGTATCCATTTCTTTTCTTTTTATAAAATATATATTCTCCAGGTTTGTAGGCACTTCCATCACAGTCCAAATGGGATTAAATCTTACTCAGCCTTTTTCTTTTCTTTATTTTATGAACTGTTAATTCATGATTACTCTTATTGTGTATATTGGCATTTCAATTTTATATATATATATATATATATATATATATACACACACTTTCCAAGTTTGGTGTTCTTCCCAAGTGCCTTCCATTTAAAAATTATTGGTCAAGTTACTTGTATTCATTGGTTTGAAATATTACTGTGATTATCACTTGAAAGAGTTGACTATCTTTCAGAAAATAACTTTCATTGGTTTTGTGTAATATCGTCATAGTTTAGCTTTGTTGTGAATGAAGATTTGGGAGAGATTCCCATGACTTATGTAGAAGTGTGGGGCAGCTCTCAGACTTGTAGTAGTGAAAGTTTAAGATGAAATGAGTTGTTTATATGATTGACCATGCTCTTTGATCCAATAATTTCTGCTCTGTGCCAATGACAATAAGATGTGTTCATATTTTTTTTTTTTTTTTTTTTTTTTTTTTTGAGGGTGTTCATTCTATCAAGCAGGTAACTGAAATGTCTGTAGTGTTTTGACAATATAGCTGGCCTGTTGAGATCAGTTTCAACTCTTGGTACCTCTGCAGAAGTTTGTAATAGGATATTTAATTTTTAATATTTTTGATTTTAATATTTTGACAAAAGCAGTAATGTAAATTGTCACTTGACTATGTGATAGCTAAAAGAAAAAAAAAATCTTTCCAAGAATAGGTGGTCAAATTAAAAATTTTGTGTAGCAAATGCTTAATTTTGATATAAATTTTGTATATGCAAATATATCTTCATTAGCAGTCTACTTAAAATATTTCCTCTGATGACATAAAAAAATTTTGATAGCAAGAACTGTTAACCTGGGTGTGTGTGGGGGGGGGAGAACAGAACATGTGCTGTTACCTTTTACTCTGTTCTGCTTCAATCATTCTTCCTCTAAGAGTTCAAAACTGAAAATACTTGTGTAACTACTTGACTGAAATTCACTAAGAGTTGAAGCATCACTTTAGTAAAAACTTGTCAGCAGTGAGTCTTTATAAATTTGCAATCTAGAAGATGATGGTTTAAGTATGTGCAGCTTTGCACCGTTTTGATTTTCTTTCTTGTGTGTGTATTTGTTAAAATTATAGTATAAGTGTTTATACATCCCTATAGTTTTTATGTAGACCAGATGTTAATTTTGACTGGATTTAGCTCCTGTTCTTAGCTTTTATCACAACATCCTTGTTGTTAATTCTATGACTATTAAAATAAGCAGTGTGAATAAATCACTTAAGATAAAAAAAAAAAAAAAATAGCCATAAAGCGCCGATAAAATTGGTAAAGCAATGTACTTCCAGCATATGAGATGCAGGTTCAAGTTTTGTTGTTGGATAATTTGTGAATTTTTATTCACTTGGCTCACTTTAATGATTGTAAAATGTAACAATTTCAGCTTTGTGATTTAAAAAAAATAAATAAATAACAAAGATAAAAGAAAAATCTTGTCAAAATTAATTTCTTAATTCGCAGAATTCTGGTAACTTAAGATTATATTAAAGTTATAGAAATACTTTTTATTTAGATAAATATTGTGTACAGATTCCCAAAATCTAAACCAAATATGAGATTTTTTGATGGAGAATTTCCTCTTAGTCAAGCCAATAACCTTTTAGTGCTCAGTATCTGTGTGATATATAATATGAGGGTAACAGCTTTTGACTGCTGTTACCTGGACAGATAAAGTAGTGATTGAAGAGTGGTTTGCCAGAGTTCTTAATCAGCATTTTTTTTTTTCTCTCAGAGCACAGTGGAGATTGGATTTATGCCTTTCCCAAGAGTCCCTCTCTAACACCAGGTTCCTGTATGATCACTGAAGCAACACTGAGCCTGGTGTGTAACTAGATGGGAAACCAGTTGAGAATACCAGGTCCTGTAAGCTTGGATATGCAGGTGGGGTACTAGAGAATGGCTTAGAATTGTTAATCGAACCTGAATCCCAATTCCAGTTGAGTTTATATTCACTTATGCGCAAATACCTTTGGGGAATGGTATAAATCCACATCTTCTTCCCCCAAGCTATGGATTAATTATTAATATTTGGTATCACTGAATCACTAAAAAAAAAAAAAAAAAAATAAAATCTAAAAATAATTTTTGGCTTTAAATAACCTGCAAATTAAGATATAAAAAAAAACTAATTGATCAAATTTTCCTTCTCCCTTCCTTCCTTTATTCCTTCCCCCTTTTTCTTCTTTTTCATCTAAAAATTTTGTTAGTCGAAATTCGTCTTGCCTTAAGGTCAAAATATCCTTCATTCCAGGACGTATGATACATTCAGAGAAATCTTTCCTTGCATTTGGGGAAATGCAGAATCTGTAGATTCTTTCTTGGATATATTTTACTTTACTTTTAATATATGAAATGAACTGGTTTAAATTTTCTTAGTTAAATACAGAAAACTGTAACTTGATAAAATTAAATTAGGCATATTTTGTTTTAGATTTAAAACACAATGTTTAGAAAAAAAAAACAGTTTAACAGTGATATACTTGAACTCTATTATGAGCTAGAGTTTGATGAAAACACTTGTTCTATTATAGGAAGATACTAAACTTTTTAGATGGTTGGTTTGAAAAGAAAATTAATTCCCTAGTTGTGGTTTGTTTATGCCAAGTTTTCAGATTTTTTTTTTATATTCAGTTACAATTGCTGCTTTGAAAATATCAATAGTTTAAATGAATCTCTTTTTGATTTAATTGCATCAATCCCTTCTGATATGTTATTAAAAAGGTTTTATTGTATTATATTTGTCCATAATCCATTCGATAAATGTTTTTAAAAAATAATTCATAAAAACTTAAATTTAATAATTGACTGGCTATGTTGTTTGTGACTTGTACAAAAACCCTTTTTTTTTTTTTTTTTTTTTTTTTTTTTTTTGTCTGCTGTGAAATATTTTTATGATTTCCAAATCAAAATCTCCAAAGGAAACTACTGGTTTGGGTAAAACTTCAAGAAAGATTGGTTTTGGTCTTGTCCATTTGGAATTAAGTAACATAACTATTTTGTCTGCTGTTGGTATCATTCATAGATCCTTGGGAAGTAAGGTAAGAGTAGGGAGAGAAGTATATTATGCACACAGTTGGTAGAAAATAGTATATAAACAATTTATACAAAACAAATATAACAAATAAAATGAGTTCAAAATACTATCACGTTTTGTAAATACAAATGTCTGAACAAACCCGTTTCAAAATTAATATGGATAGCATAACTAAAATAAAATTGATGACATTGGATACAAAATCATGACTTGCCTTGATTGAGAAGTAATGAGTTTTCCAAATATCATGTCATCAAAGGAAGTTGCTATTAACCTATTATAATTGTACTTGTTCCTCCCTTTGTTAATTTGCATGGCTGTTACACCTTGCCAATACCTCCGTAAATAATGGATTATTTCGTTTTGATTGTATGGAAAGAGGAGAAAAGACACTACTTGGTTTCAGTGAGAGAAGGAAGGAAAGAAAGATAGAAGTCTAGAGAGAATCAGAGTAAGTTGATAAGAACAGATACAACACTTTGATCTTAGCCAAAAGGCTGAGAAATGTTGGCAACTGCAATAAATATGCCATTTTTCAGAGATACAGTATTGAATGGCTGAAACTGAGTAAGGCACTTTCCAAAAATCCACTTACCATAAATAAATTGTCTGCAGAATTATTTTTAACTTAAGAGAAATGTTCGTAAGAAGGGGATTTGGCTAGTTATTATAAGCAGATAAAGAGAATTTCAAAAAGATTCAAATTTGTGACAGGAAGTCTTGCTCAGTAAATTTATTTTAAGAGATACATAACTAAATGGACAACATAATTTTTTCTTGTCAATGTTTGCAATTAAACAAGAAATAAGCAATATGAGGTGTGTGTATATATATATATATATATATATATATATATATATTTTTTTTTTTTTTTTTTAATCATTCCATGCAAGGAAGTGAAGCCACTAAGACACAAGGGGTTACTGAGTGTGGAAGACCAAGAAAAAAAAGATAAACATTAGGGAGTGGTAAGAATAATCAAAACGATAGTGGTTGACATTGCATTTAAATTTTTGAAGATCAAAGTTGGCTGGAAAGCATGAAGCCAGAAAAGTTCTACAAATGACAAGTGCAAGAAAAGAAGCTGTTTCTATGGCTAAATCTAACCATTATCAATTGTGAATTGATGAGACCTATCTGCCAATCTAGTACTGCACTCAAATTCATAAAGTCTAGGTACCCTACCAAATATGAATGACAGACTTAAAATTATGTAAAATAGATTCTGGAGAGAAATTGTCTAGCACAACACAATGACTTTCTTAGCAATGGATTCAATATAGTCTTTCCACTTTGTATCAGCTGAAAATGTTAGACTGAGAAGGCACACTGAGTCACTCTCATGGAGGCTAGTTTCAGCCATGCTGATGAGTTGGGAAGGGGTCTTTCAGGTCATTAATAGAGAGAAGTTTTGTTTTGGAGGTGTCAAAATGAACAAGCTACTTCTTGCCTCAGTTAACAATTGTAGGTCTTTTTTTTTTTTTTTTTTAGATCACTTGCCAATTTCATCGTATTGAACTGATCAGACTTATTTTATATTAATTGTGCATCACAAGTTTAAAAATATCTGGATTAATATGGCACAAAAGTCATGGCTACTGAAAGTTTACAATGGCTGTTTTTAGGTTTGACTTAAAAGCAAAATGATTTTACTGTGATATGGAGACTTATATTTTTATTACAAAAGGTGGATTGTAATAAGTATAATTTTTTTCTCTACATATTGAGAATGTGGTGACAATGTTTTTTTTTTTTTTTTTTTTTTTGCCTCAAATATGTTTTATGAAATTTTTATTAAAATTATTTCTGAAGATACAACTATCAACACTAAAATGAAAAAGAAACTGATGCAAACTTTTTTTTCTTTGTTTTGCAGGAAGGATATTTACGAACCATGTTGTCATTTTAAGAAACCCAGCTATTTATTAATTATCATGTAAGTACAGGTTTTTGCTTGCTTTTTTATTTGTTTGTCCTTTACTTGCAAATCAGTAATATTTTACATGCAATCAGTCCTGTGGTGTGCGGAGGTTTAGTGATGTCCAGGGCTAACTATTTGATTGATTGCCACTAAGTGGACCTAAAGGGCCTAGTACTGAGAAAGGACATTTTAAATATGTAAAAACAGATAAAACCTGAAATAAACACTTCATTTCAAAAACTAAATTTTTATTTCAATCTTTGATTGGATGCCATCCTGATATGGATGCTGGGGGGGGGGTCGTTGCACCCTCTGTTCCTCCTTCTGTACACTACTGAATCACTTCAGTTGATACTATACATACTTGTGATATAATGTTCATAAATAAAATACAGTGACATTTTTGTAAATGCAAATACCTGACCAATGCTTTTTCAAAATTAATATGGATATCATACCTAAAATAAAATTGATGACATTGGATACAAAATGAAGAATTGCATAAAGACTTAAAAGAAAAATGACTTTACTGGGACATTGAGACTGACTCTATTATACTGTAAATACTTGTGATATAAAGTGAAGAATGGCTTAAATTGACACTAGTGTCAACATGTCATCTCCAAGTATACAATAGAATTTAAAACAAAGCAAAATACCTTTTGGTCCAGGTGTAAACGTTACTGTTGTAAAAGAAATTGTACATGAGATAAGTCTTTCATTGATTCTTACATTTAGACATATTTTTTCCTATAGAAATTATCAGGTCAGATTTTGTCAATGACCAAAAGTTTTCAAATGTTTGACAAGTTTTTCAAATATCATGTCACTTCAAAAATCAAATGAAACACTTGTCATTCGTGTTCTTATTAGAGAATAAAGATTATGCCAAAAGAAAGATTCAAATGTGTGACAGGAAGTCTTGCTCAGTAAATTTATTTTAAGAGATACATAATTAAATGGACAATGTATTTTTTTTCTTGTCAATGTTTGTAATTAAAATAGAAATAAACAAATTTTATATTAAATTGTGCATCACAGGTTTAAAAAAAATCTGGATCAATATAGCACAAAGGTCACAAGTACTGAAAGTTCTCAATTTTTTTTTTTTTTTTTTTTTTAGCCTGGTCTCTAAGTCCATAAAATTATAATTGGGGAAATATTAAAAAAAAAAAAAAAAAGTTCATGCATAACACAGATGCATTAACCAATGTCAGTAATTATTAGGGTATTATAGGCTATTTCATGTGAAGGTGTTTTATTATATATATAATATATATAATGTATGTTTGTGTGTAAAATTTGTCACTTAGTTGATTGATGTTATATTCAGCCCCTTGACTCTGGATTTTTGTAGATAACCCCTTTTATGTTATGATTGAAGAAATGCTAAGTGAGCTACATTTTATCTATTTTTAATTTTCTGTCCCTGAAAAGTTTACAGGTATAAATTTTTAAGTTCCTGTAAAAAGTGTAGTGAGTTTTATTGATGTGGGCACACAAAACAATGCATGTTTATACCTTATCTTCAGGTTTGTAAATGATAAAAAGAACAGTCAGTTCAGAATTCATTTTTTTTTTTTTTTTTTTATTAATTAATTTTATTATTTTAATTAATCATTTGTTTTTGGGGTTTTTTTTTGCCTTTTATTTTATTAATTTTTATTATTGTTTTAAATATTTTTTTTTTTTTTATTAAAATTGATTTTGTTTTGGTACATTTTTAATGATTTTTTTCTCACACACACACACACACACACACACACAAAGAAATTAAAAAAATACCAATCTGAGTAATATGAAACCAAAAAGATCAAACTTAGTCAAAAAGTATAATCTTGCAAAAATACTAAAATTAAGGCTACTAATCTAAAGAAAAATAAGAACCTAAATGTATAAAGATAAACTTGTAAAGAAAGCTGGAAATATATTTAGGTACTAAATGACTTATAGTTATTAATGAACCAAAATTCTGTTTACTCATTGACATTAATTTAACATAACTTTTGTGGATTTTATAAACACAATACATAGACTTGAATTTTCTGTTTTGTAATAATTATCACCTCATTTCCTCGGATAGAATTTTGCTCTTATTCTATCTTGTCCTATACTCTAACGACTGAGCTACTTAGCTAACAGCAATCAAAGTATTTTAATGTCACACTTGGTTGACTCTTATCTTGGTACACACAACTTTGACTGCACAGCAGCAATGAGCTTTGATATCCCAAGCAACCACTATTGACTGAACATATCCATTTTGTCTATAAACTGGGTTTGTGTTGTTTGATACATTTAAAATCCTGAATTGCACTTTTTTGTTATTCAACATATCCTAGTCATTTATAGTTGAGTTAGTATTACTTGTATGTTGGCAATGGCCAAGATATATGGATAGCCATATATCTTTTAATCCTGTCAAAAGTCAGGGGATAACAAAACCTGAAGAAGTCTGATGATATAATTGCCCAAACATAAATATAACAATCAAAATGAGCATGCTGTTCCAAATAGCAAAACATAATAATGTTGTACGCTCCGGCCTTCTTCAGGTGGTTGGAATGTCAAACTTAATCCTTTATTTCGCTCACTGTGGTAGACTGTTCTAGTGCCCTGTTTAATGGATGTCAGTTATCAGTTATCTCTTGTTAATTTCCCTCTGAAAGTTCTCCACTGCCTTAACCAATGCCTTTATCTACTGTGCCATGTGTCCTCAAGGACACATGGCACAGTGAATAAAGGCGCTGGTTAGATCCAGTGACAGGACACAAAGAGTGAGAGTTCAATACCCGGTTAAGGTAGTGAAGGACTTTTAGAGGGAAATTAACAGGAGATAACTGATGACATCCATTAAACATGGCATGTGGAACTAGAACAGTCTATCCCAGTGAGCAAAATAAAGAGTTCAGTTCGAGATTCCAACCACCTGAAGAAGGCCAGAGTGTACAACGGCCAAAACATAACAAATATGGTGACAAAGATGAGGACAATAGTCCGAATAATGTAACTTAAGTTTTGCTCATTAACAAAATAACTCCACATTTGTGGTGGAACTGCTAATGTAATGTCAGTATATCAATAGTTTTACTTATCTATAAGTTAACCCAATACAAGGCCCAAGAACCTCTCAAAATAGAAGGGTACTTTTAAAATAGTTGTAATGAATGAGGAGTGACAGTTAAAATAGGATGTTAGTAAGTGAATATTATAAGGATAAGAAGGATAGATAGCAAACCTTGACTTGAACTGGTTAAGATTGTGGTGTTCAGCGAGGAATACACACAAGACTTTATTTCAACAAGTGACAGTTCTTAGAAAAAAAATGTTTGAATGGAACTTTCTCCTAACATGTAGAATATAGAGGAAATGAATGTGATTGGACTCCATGGAAATACCATTGACTGTCTTAGCAATGAAAGTCTGAACTGCTGGAAGTAAACAATGGAGCTCATCTGGACATTTGCCATGGAAATCACAATAGAGTAGCGATAGGCCAGTGATATTGGTTCTGTGAGAAAGAGACTAGAGTGCGGAATAGGTACTCCCCCCCCAAAAAAAGACCACATAAACTATTCTGAACTCTATCAAGGCTAGAAAGTGAAGATTGAGCAGCCAGCTTCAGCCCAGATATGGCAGCAATAGTCAATTTTTGGTCTGATCTGACTCTTAAAGCATAGGAGTCATACTTTCTGGAGCAATAGAATGAACTGACCATTTTCTTTTTTAGCAATGAATTGTGTGTATCAGTTCCATTTGGGGTCTGGAGTTAACTCTAAGGTAAATAGATGTTCAAAACATGGAGCCTCATTAAGAGTGCAACTGTTCATCATGACTAGAGGGGGAAAAAAAAACTCTAGTTCTGATTGGTGACAAAGAGTACTAGTTTTGTTTTTGAGGTATTGAAAGTTACAAGCTATTTTTTTTTTTTTTTTTTTTTTTAACCTTATTGAGTATTTGGTTAAGTCAGCTGTCATCTGCAAAGCTCTTATCATTTTGATTTTTGGAAGAGTGTCCATAAACTGGTATTATCTGCATAAATGTTTGTTAATGACTTTAGTAGGTTAAGTGGTAGGCTGTGGAATATCGAAGTCTTCAAAGTTTCTTAGCTTTGCTGAAAACTGAATTCAAAAGGTGGTATGAGTTTATTAAAGCAACATTGTTCAGAGTACAAGAGTTACAATTTATAATGAAAAGGAATTCAGTGTTAGGAAAATAACTCAGAAAAAGTAATCTGACAATGGATTGTTTATGAGTTTTCATTTTTCTTTCTTTCGGGAAAGAGTTGACAGCACAATGTATCATCTTGTCAGTCTAATGGACATTCAAGTATAAGTTTCTGTGTAGTTTTATTAATAGAATTTTATGGTATTTTCTCTCATTCTGTGAGAATGTATTTAGATTTTTCATTTTTGTTTCTCTTGGTGACTTTCATTCTGATGTATATAGCTATGTAGAATAGATTTCTGCTGTAACCTATACATGAATGTTTTCAAAGTGGGAGGGTCATTCTTAAGAGAAGATCCTGTTTTTGTGGCATTCAAGGTGTTTTTTTTTTTTTTTTTACTGGTACAATTGGCAGCCTTTCTAGTTGAAGTTAGCTGAAAGGAGGTAATTTACCTCCTCCTGTAGGCAGTTTGGAATTGGTTGTCTATCTGGTTGCCAATCAAGGTTGAGAGCTCAGTCTGCCCTGCTATTTATTCACTCTACACATTACTTCCTTTGCTGATTTTTCATATTGATAACTGTCAGGGTCTGCACACCCACTAATGCAACAATATAAAAAACATAAAAAATTTCATAGGAAATTTTTTTTTTTTAACCATTTATTACTGAGTTTGGTTTTAATTGCTTTTTCCTCCTTTCAAGTGTGTAGTAATGAAATTCAACAATTTAGCCTACCACATTCAGATTTAGAATATCAGGATCTAATCTAGAAAATATCTTGAGAAAACTCATGAAGAAAGAAGTCAGATTTATTCTCAAATAATTGCTGAATGAGTTTATTGAAATTTTTATTGAAACAATTTCCTGGTCTTTTAGTTGGGATCATTTGTCTTTGGCTCAAATGAATGTCGTTTCTGGAGGTCCTAACTTCAGAGCACCAATTGGAATTCTATGGCATTAAATATATTTAATGTCAATTCATTGATCAGATTTACTTAAATTATTTCCTTGAATATAGATTTTATTTTTATGTACCTTCAGAATGTTAGTGATTATGTCATAACTCTCCACAGATTGCTTTTATTTATCCAACAGCAATTATATGAAAGTGAACATAAGGCAAAATGTAAATTTGAACTTGGCTCCCTGATTCTACTTTCTGTGCTGATCAGTCATGGTATTCGTTATATATATATATATCACTTAGTTAGTTCTGGGTATGGCAATAAGCTAGATCTGGCAGCAAGGCCTCTGATCAGGTTTTAATGAGTGTGAAACTACCTGTTAATTGTTGTTCCCAGGTCCACCCTAACCCAGGGTGGGAGAACCTGTTAAGGTCCCAGCTATGAGCAAATAGTGAGCAAAAAATCAAAACAATAGGAAAGTATAAAAATACCAGCAATACATTTTTATAGTAAAATGACAATCAATACATGTTATATTGAAGACCTGGCATACATTGTCAAAAAAAGAAAAATACAATTTGCTCTGATTAATCTTATTTCTTGTAAGAAGAAACAAATTTTCACTTGTTTGATTTTTGTAGGAAGATTTGATTTAAAAAAATGCAGCTCAGTAATTATAATTTTAATCCTAAAATAATGTTGTTCTTTTGAATTAATTACAAAGTTTAAATTTTCCTTTTTAGATTTTGACATTAAATATCTGTTGTAGCATACCTATGGACAATAATGGATATGTCCCCATTCATATAAATACAGTAGTAAATACTGTATGTTGGTCTGC